>JABXJD010000681.1:0-201005 GCA_013375575.1 Percina caprodes
ATTGTTTTTCATAGGTTACAGTGGACAGCCTTCAAGTGAGATGACAGTGTGGTCCATGTTAATTTGCCACCTGGGCAGTCCACTTTCTGACACCGTGGTTAGTTTGCGTCTATCATGTCATTTCTTTTAACCCTTGTGTTGTCTTTCAGTTTGTTTTTGCCTTTTCCAACATTTTAAATTGTTAAATTTTTCTGCTACACATTTTCAACCCTTATTTCTACGTCCAATATTTTTGATATAAAACAAAAATTGAAAATGGGTCAATTTTGATTCAAAGTCAACACAAGGGTTTTAAGTCAAGTGAATTGATAATATTTTCATCCAATCCAATCTATCATTTGTGTGTTAGTGCAGAATGCAGCTGCTTGTCTTCTGACTGGTACAAAGAAACATGATCATATACTGTAACTCCAGTACTCCTCTCTTTACTGGCTTCCTGTTCGCTTTTGATTGCTTTTGAGATTCTTTTATTTGTTTTTAAGGCTTTAATGTGTTGGCCCCAGCTTATTTATCTGAACTGCTTCATGTTCACCAGCCTTCAAAATCTCAGAGATCATACACACTGTCCACCTACCATTGAATCTTTTATATCTTTGGTCAAGACCCTCCTTTTCTCGTTGCCGTTTAGCTGAGCATAGACACATTTATTTGTTTGTTCTGATTTTGTGCAGATTTTTTAATGTTGAAACCTATTTGTACAGCATTTTGGTCAACTGAGGTTGTTTTAAATGTGCTATACAAATACATTTGACATTGACAATGTATGCAGGTGTGGACGGTCCAGATGAAGTGAGCACTCCAAGAATGGATAACATTTTGCATGGGTAAAATACAACATTATCAACTTAATGTTTTGTTGCACAAGCACAATGTATCCACAGTACAGCAGTTTTATTAATTAGTTTTTTTGGTATTTCCAGACACCCAAAACCAGCAGCTGATCAGGTAAGACTTGAAAATGTATTACCTGTAATAATTAATGTGTGAAAATGAAATATCTATAAATATTTTCATTAATTCAGCAAGCCAACCTACATGTGATGTGTGCTGTTTTAGTTGCTAACTGCAGTAATTTCTTAAATACTAGGATGGAAGAAAAACCAGCAGTCCAGGAAAAGGTCAAATCAGCCCAAGGTCAGACAAACTTCTATAGGTAAGCTGGGTTGACAGTTGCAACCTTTACAGTTACAGAGTTACTTGCTGGATTGCTGGAAATTGTAGATATGCGGTTAGGGAAACATTATGACTATAGACCATTTTTGTGATACAGGGTCTCAAATCAAGACAATAAGTAATACTTCCCATATGTCTGAAATTAAAGCACTATAGCAGCATTGGAATTTATGGCTAAATACTTGCGCCTCTTTCATTTTTATTTTTTTAAACTTGTTTTTGGGTGTCCACCTTACTTTTCACATTTGTTTATATGTACACCCCGAATCACAATGGGAAACAACTTACACCCTCTGTGACGACAAGGAAACACTCCCACATTTTTGAATATTTAATACTTTTTCATCATCTTTGTCAAATGTTTATGAACAAATGAATATGAATTTGCCAAATGTGGTGATATTGTCTGTTATATACTAAATGTTTTTCAAAGAAACAAAGATGATTGACATCCTTTGGTATATATGAATTTGAACTGTATATTATGTTTTTAAAAGTTTTTACTTAACCATCCCCTCACTGCAGAAACTACACAAATGTGTATGCACCAATAGTTATTGACAGCGAGTCTGAGCCAGAAGAACACATGGAGCACACTGCAGAAGGACGGAATGAATTAATACTGTCTAGTATTTTCTCAAATGTTCTTTGTGGATTTATTATTTGAAACAACAGTACTCCACATCTTTTGCAGCACAGAGGATTTGACTGCTGCAGACATTGTATCACAACTCTCAGCAAAGATAATAAAAACATCTTGCAGCAGGTTCAATATAAATCGAGCCAATGTGTGGGATGGAGCAGTCCGCGGCTTCAAACGTGCTTCATTTGACCCATCTCATGAGTTATTAGTGAAATTTACTGATGATGAGGGGCAAACTGAGGATGCATTGGACACTGGTGGTCCCAAGCGAGAGTTCCTGACCCTCCTAATGAACTGCCTGACAACTCGAAGAATCTTTGATGGCCCAGAGGACAGGAAATTTCTCATATTTGACAGTGCAGGTAATGTTATTTAGAGAGATGTTTCTGGATTTTAACATCTATTCTTCTTACTAGTCCACAATTAATAAGTATATTAAGTTTACGCAAGCTCATTTGAACATGCATGAACTGCTTATGGCTTCTGCAGCTTGATTTGAAAATGTAATCAGCTTCTTACACATCTTCATGAGAATACGGCAACTATTGTATAATGTGGTACTAATTGGACAATATCGACAGCTGCAAGAGATGATGAGTACTTTCTTGCTGGGAGGATGATAGCAACATTAATGGTTCATGGTGGTCCAGGTCCTCGCTTCCTGTCCGAGATTTTCTACCAGCACCTCACAGGAGGAACCATCACTGACATTGAAGCCAAGATTGAAGATGTTAGGGATGACACCATGAGAGCTTCCATGCTTGAGGTAGGTTGGCGTATATGCAGCTAACTTGTCACGTTATATTGATTTTATTTTTTTTGACAGTAAAGTCCTGACTATTAGATTACTCATCTCACCCGGTCTCCATAGACATCTTTTTCACACTTGATAACTATATTGATTAAATCATGTTAAATCCATTTCCTTCTCTCCTATTATACACTATATGAAAACTACAACCCACAACCTGGTGGGCTCCTGTAACAATTTTTGGACTTGTAGGTCACTGTATTCTCCTTATTAACTGTCTGTTCCCAGGTACTGTTACATCCTGTCTAAACATCCAGTAATTAATCCTCTCCTTAATAAACAACCATGTCTCAACCAACCTGTATTTCTAAACTCCCATTTATATCCAAAGTCCAAAGTTGTTCTCTCTTAGCTGCTGTCCCATTTCAACCTTAACATATATTCAATTTTCAAGTCTGGTTTTATAGCTATGCATAGCAAAGAATCTGGAGAAAGTTATTCACACTTTTGTTTCCTGCTTTATTTCATTATTGCAACTCCTTATATTCAGGTACCAGTCAGTCCTCTCTGTCCCGTCTGGAATTGTTCCATAATTCTTACTGGCAACAGAAAGATAACATATTTTACTTGGCCTCTCTTCAGTGGTTTCCATTGCAACAGCAAATTGAGTTTATAGTTGTTCTGTTTGTTTTCAAGGCACTTAATAGGTTTGCACTCTCATTATCTCTAACATTATGTATATTGTTGTCTCTTTAGATACAGATACAGTTTGCAGCTTAGTACTTTATGTTTATGATGGTTGTTGTCTACTAGATAACCAACGCAGCTACGTTGGATGAACTACATGCGTCAATTGACAGACATTCCAGCTTGTTGCAAACTGCCGGTTGCTTTCAGTACCCTGATGGTGTGGATGAGAAAGATAAGATCATAAAGGATTTCATGCAGTGGTACATCATTTACCGCAACCATTTCTCAATACAAAGGTAATGTGTCTGCCTAATTTAACCTAAGTTAAAATGTTGTCCTTTTCAAGTCAAATGCATTAGAATTAAAATGATAAAGCAATGTTACTACAAAGAAAGAGCTGGTGTTTCTCTAAGGGTTCAGAAAATAACAACCTCGTAGTATGTCTTGAGATAACTCTTGTTATGAATTGATACTATAAATAAAATTGAATTGAATTGAATCTTTAATAGGGGGTCTGTGACCCTAAGGGTCAAAGTTAGTGCGCTAAATTATTTAAAAAATATTTTGGAAAGTTTCTTAATTCAAATATTAAATTGTCAGAATATACTTTACAGTAATTTGAATCCAACATATCAAAAGCAAAGCTAAATTGGCCTATTTTTGAAAAATTAAATGTTTACATATTGAAGATAAAAAGTAGCCACTATGGTAGCGATAAGGTTAAGCTTAAAGAGTCTCTGTGCCTTCCACATGTATGTTTAACTTTAAAGCATGATGTATAAATAATATCCATTTATGTATACAATATATGCTGTAGGGGTCCCTACTCAGTCCCTTTTTCAGCTAAGGGGTCCCTGGACTAAAAAACGGTGACTGCTCTAATAGCATTATTGTACTTTAAGTTTTGTTTTGCAAATTTTGTAACAAATATTTGAAATAAAGTAACTTTTTGTCAAACCAAAAATAGATTATTAGAGTAAAGGCTGTCATGAGGTGAAAAGATAATGACAGAATCATTTTTAGAATCTTCATTTTTAGGGAAAACTACTTGGAGTAAAAGCTACTCAACATGCAACTGAATGTACTTGCTTTTCAGATAGCAACAAGAAGAAAATGTGATTAAAAAGGAAAAATGTTTTGATTTAAGAAAAAACAACCTGTGAGGAATGTTGTACATGACATATGGTTTACCAGATGGACAGCGAGACTGGTTAACAGGTCTGATGGCATGCGTGTTCCACTTTTCCCTGCACTCATCAAGGTCCCTCTGTAGCACACCTAGGAACACGAACCGGACAAGGCATGTGTGCTCCCAACTGCCACTGAATAGATGTCTCTCCCTCAAGTCATTAATGAGGTCAATCCAGAATTGGGACCTGAACACAGACATTAGAGATGTAGTTTTTTTAAGGTGATGCAGATCCATGTTATGGATTCAAAATTTCACATTTCAATGATCATTATAAAACTGTAAACCCGAAGTGCCACAAAATAGGGGTCTCTGTGTTTTAGTGGTGAAGAAAAAAGGGAATGTCAAAAGTTATACTTCTATAATGTATGCGTGAGAAGTGTTTAGGGTAACAACATGCATTCACTTATGATTTACAGAATTGTAAATTTTGTTTTTGTTGAGTCCAGTCACAAGCAATTATTTTCAGAAGTATTCAGAAATATTTCAATTCCATGACTACATATTATGTTCATTACTAGAGCTCTAAAAAAAATTATATTTGAAATGTTGAGCACCACACCTTTGTTTTCGGAAGTATGACCACCAGCTTTCAATCCGTTGGTTTGCAGTTGAGGAGCCATACATATGACTGGCAGCCCCAGCAAAACCATCAGTGTGTTTTGATCTTAAGGCACACTGGATTGCCACCATTGTTCCATTTTCTGTACCACAGTCTGTGCGAAGCTGCATTGGTATGATACCACATTCTGAGACACAATGCAGATAGTTTTGCGCAATGACCCCAGGATCATTGTTGCTCGCTCCACACACCAACCACAGTCCTTTGCGGGAGTAGCCATCTATACAGCCACTAATGGCCAAACCATATGGTTTTAATTTGTCATAACCATCAACGTGCCAGACATGGTTTGGTCCACGGGAGCTGTAAACTCTTCTCACAAATCTTCGTCTTGCACGAAGTTGAACTGAGGATCAAGCTCTCGTCAACGCCAGGACATCATCCCTTCTCACTGTGAGAGAGTACTTCTGGCGCAATGTCTGCCACATGGAACGGTAGCCATAATGCTGGCCTGGACCCTTCAGCTCTTCTTGTATGGCAGCACGGACAGTATAAAGAGGAGAGAAATGTGTTTTCCTGGACAATGAAAGACTTTTCAATTTACTCTTTAGAGAGCGAAGGCTCATTTTAACATTGTGAGTTGTTGCCAAGAAATCCAAAATTTCATCGTAGCTGTAGCCATCATGGAAATACTTTCTAATTAGATCCTCTTCTGTGGGGCTGTCTGATGCTGACCCTGACGAACATAAAGGGAGAAAAAGATTAAAAAGTAACATTTTTGACAAGGACAGGCTCCATAACATCATCCGGTCTACAGAGAAGATATTCAGCTGCAGTCTGCCATCTCCTCAGGACTTTAGGACAAATCCAGAACCAGGAGTGCAGGAAAATTAGGGCAGGTCCCTCCCACCCTGGACAGCTGTTTTAACCCCTTTCCTCTGGTAAAGGTCAAGGTCTGTCATGACCAAAACCTCATGCTATAAGAACTATGTCTTGCCCATGGCAGTGACACTCACAAACTCTCCTTGCCCTTAATTGGCTCAAAATATGATTCAGATTTAATTTTATGTACCAAGAACTACTACATTATTATAGAAGCTGTTAAAATGATGAAATAAATCAGTCAAGTATAATCATGACCATGATCCATTTTGAACAAAATATGTATGAGCTGTTGTATATAGCTACTAATTAGTATTCAAAACAGGTTTGTTGAACCCTTTTATTTTGAGAACAAAAATACATATAATAATCAATCTACTTACTGTTGTCTTCAGCTTGTGCCAAAAACTGTACATTTTTGCCACATGAGCCACAAAACACTTGAATAGTGCTCTGGTGTTGGCCACAGAAGGGACAAAACATGGAAGTCTGAAATATTGACATTGATATGGTGAATTAAGTTAGTCAACTAAATAACAAATTACAAATAACGATCATCATTAAATAAAGAGAAAGGTTACATCAGAGGAATAAAATGTCTGCTGATCTTATATCTCTCTGTATATTAATGTTTACCCTGTGTTTTGTTTAATTATTTCACCTCTTTCCTTGTCACCTTCACCTGATCTTTATTGGTTCTTGAGCATATCAAATGCTCCTTCCTCTTATGCAAAGTTACCTTGCTGATCAATACAGTATTCTATCATATGTAGAGACGATTCAGAGAGTTCAGTTAATCAGTTCATCCAGTTAAGTAGTTAGTTATCCTTCCCACTGCTGACTAACGTTAGCGATGAAAGATCAGACACACAATGTTGTAACCAGCAAACTATTGTAGAAGTCAGTCTCAACACAGCAGCTAGCTACGTAACCTGTTGCTCTGTTAAAATACTGTAAAGAGGAGGGCCACATGTTAAAATGAATACCAACCTTGTTATGTCGCCGCTATCTTCACTTTTGGTCCCGTTCAAAACAAACCTCTCATCAGCTCGCTCGCTCGCTCTCGTGGGGTCTAAAATCAGCTGTTCCACTTAGAGCTCCCTCTAGAGGCCTGGAGCACTTCCGTTGTGGATTCTTTATGCAGCGTTTTGTACTTGCATTTGTTTTCATGGTTTGTGTGCTTTTCTGGTTGCATCGTTTTTGATTTGCATCGCGTTTATGTATTTGGTTGTGTTGTGTGTATTTGTATCGCGTTTGTGTATTTGGTTGTGTTGTGTGTATTTGCATTGCGTTTGTTGAATGCTGCGCAAGTGTTGTCAAATTAATGAAGTTGTTTTCTTAATTTGCTTGTGTTTTGTCTGTTGGCATGTGTTTTCTGAAGTTGCAGGGCATTTGCCTGTCGGCCACCGTACTTTCCAGCCATTTCTCTCCACACACAGTACAAGTACAAGCAGTGTCAATAACTGCAGATCCCGTCCAGTCATAAATATCTCAGCGTCTGACATGGAGGCCTTTCTAAAGAATGTAAGAGTGTATTCCTCTACATTCGCATCTTCAGTAATTCTTGTTCAGTTGTTTTGTGAGGACAGTCTTTAGCCCAATGAAACGTGCACTGGCACATCTGGATCTCTTACCGAACTTATCCAGTACATTATTCCCCGGTAATGGCTGCTTTAGTTGTCCATTTTGCAATGTTATACTTTGTTTTCCTCTTCCTTGTTATGTCCTTTTCTTCAAAGCTCAATTAGCTAACAGTGTAAAGTTAAAAAATGACAAAAATTACAAGGCATAACTTTCCTTGGGGTTCAACAAAGAAAACTAAAGAAACTTTCCTTTCCTTATTGTTATAATATAATATACATATATATATATATATATACATATATATATATATATATATATATATATATATATATATATATATATATATATATATATGTGTGTGTGTGTGTGTTAACTGTAACAAAGAGCAAAGAAAAACAGAAATGAGATGAAACAAATACAGAAACCCAAAGTATAGTGCAAATCCACAACTTATAGCAACAGAAAATGCTGACTCAGAATTAAAAGCCATGCTAACAATCAATATATTGATTTGACACATAAACCAAAGATATGCCAAGTACAATTCTTGTTAACATTTCTTTTTGTAATATATAATATATGGGCAAATAGTGTCCAAGGCAACATTGTAAGAAGAAAATACAGCAGGAGAAAACAGCACTGCAATAAATTGACTTCTGATGGAAATGCCCGTGGCTAATAGCTTAAAAGCCGGCACAGCATCAGGAAGCGTCATAATGTACTTTTTCATCCGGTTGTATTGCCGTTTGAGGTCAATTAATAAATAGTATAAATTACAAAAAACAGGGGTGGCGTTGGCTCAGTCCGTGGGGAGTTGGGTTGGGGACCAGAGGGTCGCTGGTAGAGATGAGCCGGATACTCGGCTGAAACAATTATCCGGTACGGATAAAGCACTTTTGCCAAATACAAGTATTATACGAGTAATACGAGTCAATATATGTGCTCGGATTGAATAAAAATCCTATTGGGTAGACAACTGCGTCTGCGTTCTGTGTATCACACAGATACAGATGACGTTGTACTCGCTCATCCCTAGTCGCTGGATCAAGCAAAAAAATGTTCACCTCAAAAGGTAAAACTTAAAACAAAACATTGTGTAGTCGTAAACTATTGGTCTTTTATTCGTTTGATAATGTGCCCTTTTGTTTACAGTTCCGTCTGTTTCTTTCTCAAAGATCAGTCTTTTGCTCTTTCCATCATTTTGTAGTTACACTCCCAGCTTTCGCTTGCGCTTCTAAAGTCTTTTGCCATCTTCACACTGGCACTTGAAATCAGCTACGTAATATGCCCCCAGTGGATGTTGTACTAGACTGTTGAAAGCGTTGGAATTATAGAAATCGGCAATGGTCCATGGCTAAGACAATGATTCATTCTCTCAGTGTCCGAATGTGCAATTCTCTATGACCTCTCATCTGAGGGCTATAGAAATATAAACAGAAAGGTTGCTGCGTGGAGAAAAAAATTGCTCTTAATGCTAACTTAGCATTGATTAGCTAATGCGAGCAATTGTATTAACTGCCCTAATAACGTTAGGAAATCATGAAAATTAAAAAATTACATGACAAGATATTGTTATGAAATCGATACACAATACACAAACATCACTAAACAGCCGCGGATTCCTACATGATTAATAAAGTATATTGATCATGTATATTGTCTGTGATCTACGCTGAAAGCATGGTTACTAGACGTTTGTTGTTTTGTTGTGTTAAGATACTAGCTAGTAAAGCTGTGTAAGTTAGCATTTAATGTTAGCTAACTGCTAACGTTATCTAAAACAAATGCTAGCAAGCCAAGTAGCCAACGCTGGCTTAAAGTAGCTATGTTACTGAGCAAAGTTGCCATGTAGGCTTACCCTGTCTGTGAAAAGCGCTGTATAAATAGCTTTTACTTACTTACTTTTACTTGATGTTGCCTGCACTCGCAGTCTACTTTAATTTATTTATTATGCAGCCCACTACAGAGTGCAGTCTGGTTATGGTGTGCCGTTTTTTTGACTCCTCCAACACCACCTTGCTCAAAATACAAACAAACCGTCACCTTGGACACCTCAGTGGTACCCAAAGACTGCAATTGTCTATGATGCGACACACGAAAAGACTGAGCAATTTTTAACGTTTTAATTAAAACCAGCGAGAATGAACACCAAATGAAGACAATGACACTGGTAAGCTAGTCAGGAGTAGTGCAGGATGCTAGCGTAGGGTGACCAGACGTCCCCGGTTTTGGTGACCTGTCCCCGGCTGGATCTGACCCCGGAAATGTCCCCGGTTTTCACTTTGACTGACAGACCCAAAATTGGAATGAAAGAAAACACTGACCAAACATAGCTGATAGTCCCACACACGCAGCCTCAAGACAGCCAGAGCCAGCGCTGCTCAGAGATGTTTTAGAATGCCGTATTTTACGATGCTAAAAATACTGATTATTTACATGGAGTCTGGTGGGTTTAGCGAACGCAATTTCGCTAAACTTTTTATCTTTTTATCAGGATCTTAATCTTTAACAGAAAGGTCGACCTCCTTAGAAATCATTTCCATAATGTTGTCAGACACTTAGAATATTAATCTGAGTCTGTCAGTAGCAAAACGAGCACTTTTCTGAACGTAAATACAAACTAGACAATTATCCAATTAACTTACATTGCTTGTTTCGCCGCTGCCGACTGCAGCAATCTCGTTTAATACTGCGTCAATGTCAATGAAAATATTTCCTCAATAGTATTTAATGTATCCGATACTCTATGAGTTGTTGCAGAAACAAGCCTGAAGCAATAAAGCAAAAGCTGTCACATAAATGTAGTTCAGTAAACATTACAACAGAAGGTGTATGAAGTAGCAGCAGGGGTGATCCTAGGATGAGACCTTTAGGGGGGGCTCAGCCCCTAATGAGAATGTGGCCTACATGAAATGTTATCATATTTACATTATGCATAAATCTCTGCACAATGCTTCACTCAACACATGCATCAGTACAACAAGCGGTTCCGAGTAATCTGTAAGTTTGAAATTGCAACAAATTTTCTACATGATCTCCAAACTATATTGTATTCTCATGTAAACTAGTTATGTCAGCACAGATAATTTTGTAAATTGCTTAGCCAGTGTATCCCACCATAATGGTTATTACATTGCCAGATTCCAGACAATCTCACTTACTTATATATATCCCACTTACAATATGAATATATATTTATAATGGGATGCTTCCTAGTGACATTAATGCAAAAATATGAAGAAAAAAACAATTCCACCTGTGTGTGCATGATTAAAATTCTGAAGTGCAAACTAGTTCAGGATACAGCACAAATATTTCCATCCATAGATAAGAACAATCAAGTCTAACCTCTGAATTTCTTTGCAAAGTGCACCAGATTGATAGCCTGGCTCCGCCTCCTACGTACTTTTGCTCAATTTTCATTTTCCTTCAGCACACCGTCTGGGTTTGCGGTATATATATATATATATATTTGCGGGCTTTCTCCAGCCAAATAATCAGCAAACAGAGGGAGGGGCTGAGGAGGTGGAAGGGGCGAGCTAGTCTCGTTTTGTTTGAAACATTTTCTTACAGGGGAGCATGCCCATGGACCCCCTTGTGCCCCAGTGCAGGTCTTGTGATTCCCTGGGGCAGTGTCCCCGTTTTAAGTTTTACAAAGATAAAAACATGACCTGTTTTGGAGGTATTTACGCATCTGAGCTAAAAAAACCCCAGATTTTGTCTGAGAAATCTGGTCACCTTATGCTAGCGGCCATGCAAAACAATGCAACGCTGCAAACTAGCATTCATGTTTATTAATCAAACTTTGTCTTGTAGCTCCTCAGCAGAAGCTACTAATCCAGTTTGCTGCTAACAGTGAAGAACAAATCAGCAGCCATGGTCTCATACCTCCAGAGTGGGCAGGTAGGGTTGCTCATTGAGGGAACTCGAATTAATGATAATGAAGTGTATGGTGTAGATCTGCTCTATATGAAAAATGCGCAGAGATAATCAATTAAACTTACTTGACTTGATCAGAAAGCTTGCAAAAAAGGGGAGATTTGTGCTGAGAAGTAATACATCGACATTTTTCAGTGTGTTAGCTGGTCTGAAAGGCATGAAACTCCAGGGCTGAAAATGAGTCCAACTCCGGCCCTGCATATACAAGGCATGTGCAAAAAAGCACAAACAATATAAGTAATCATGTTATAAGATTAAACGATTATAACAATAAGTTGTTAAGTTTTATTGCTCGGAATTGTTAGTTAAAGTGTGGTCAAGAACTGTAAAGTGTTCTGAAATACCTTGTGTTACTACTATATATTTAATTAATTTGTCTAAAGCTTTACTTTCTGTTTTGCCCACACTTTAAATGTTAAGCAGCTCTCTAATCCAAATAAAAGAGGACTCTGATGCCCCTCTTCCTTAGAGGCTGGAGCGCCATTTCCATGCACTAGAAAAGGTGCGGGGCTAGCGAGTACCGAACGGCAGCCGATTGTACTGGAAACGGGCCCCTTGGAAGGAGAACTGCAGGAATTTCCTGTGCCTGGGAATGATTTGGACGTGAAAGTAAGCGTCTTTCAGATCCATGGACGTAAACCATTCGTGGCAGCGCACACATTCCAACACGTGCTTGACGGTGAGCATGTGGAAAGGGTGCTCCATGATGTACCGATTGAACTGTGACAGGTCGAGGATGGGACGCAGTCCTCCTGACTTCTTCGGTGTGAGAAAGTAGCGAGAGTAAAATCCCCCGTTCTCCTCCCCTGGAGGGACGCGGGAAATAGCTCCGCTTATCAGCAGCCCTTCTAGTTCTGACGTCATAGCGTCTGACTCTGCTAGGGATGATACAGTAGTCTCCAACACGCCCGCGAAAGGAGGCGGGGGGGAGGCGAACTGGAGTGTGTAACCCCGTGTTATTAGCTTTGACATCCATGAGTTCATGTGTGTCCCACATGAAGTCAGTGCACTGAATCAGGCAGTAAAGAACCTCCAGCTGGTCAGCTGACAAAAAAGCTCTCTTACAAAATGAAATAAATAAATGACAGAGCCTCTGTTAATAATATGAGGACCTCCTTGTCTATAAATAACAGACATAATTTACAGACTATGAATGCTTAGCTAATTTTCACTAAATAAATAAAGCCTTAAAGTCAGATTTAACCTGAAACACAGATGAATGTGGTGTAGTCGCCTTTGGCTCCAGCAGGCAGGAAGGACAACCTCTTCCTTTTCCTCCTCCTCACCTCCACTGCAACCAACATCCGCTCATCACAAGGGATGAAGACCTCTTTGTTGATAGCAGACTGAATGTTCATTGTAGTCCTGAGAATTGCAGAGGATAGATGAAAATGACTGTTTGTTGGTTCACAGGCCAGACTGTGCAGATAGGCAAGACTTAAGTGAGCCACAAGTTGAAACATTAAATCAGTATAACAGTGTCATGTAGAATGTACCCATTGTTTGTTTTGGATAAAAAGACTAAATTTCAAGTTAAAGAGCGTGGTAATTATTGACTGTACACGTCCAACTTGCTATTCCCCACTCAGCGACTTTTGGTCACCACACCTCTTGCTGCAGATTCTTTTCAGTTTTTTTTCTATTGCAGTAAGCTGAATGTCTGTTTTGTTTAAGGAAAACAAGACATATAAAGAAGTGCCATTGGGCTCTGTAAAACGTGATGGGATATCTGGATCAGCTTTGAAATGGTTTTCATCTTACCTTACTGGATATCTGGATCAGCTTTGAAATGGTTTTCATCTTACCTTACTGGTAGAAGTTTTAGTGTCTATATAAATCAGAACATGTCAGATACTGCAAGTTTATCGAGTGGTGTTCCTCAGGGTTCTGTCCTGGGACCAATTTTTTCCTTCTATATATATTCCCTCTAGGACAGATAATAAGCCAGTTTCAGGATGTTTCTTATCACTTGTATGCAGATGACATTCAGTTATACTGTTCCTTTAAGCCTACTGAGTTATTTAAACTGTCATCTTTAATGAATTGTCTGAGTAGGATCAAGCAGTGGCTAAATGACAACTTTTTAATGTTGAACTCAGCCAAGACTGAAACTTTAATTATTGCTCCGGAGCAGAGCATCCCTCAGATTAAGAAACACATTGGTGACTTAGGTTCGTCTGTTCAGCCCAGTCTCAGGAGCTTAGGTGTTGTTTTTGATGCGGCCATGTCTCTGGAGAAACACTCGAAACAACTTATTAAAAACTGTTTCTTTCAATTAAGGAACATTTCAAAGATAAGAGCCTTGGTGTCAAAAGCTGAGTTGGAGATGATTATTCATGCTTTTATCTCGTCTCGCCTAGACTATTGTAATAGTCTTTTTATTTGCCTTAATAAGAAGGATCTTTGTCGTCTCCAGACTGTCCAAAATTCTGCTGCTAGACTTTTAACCCACACGAGTAAAAGGGCACATATTACTCCAGTTTTAGCTTCACTTCATTGGTTACCAGTGATATCTAGAATGCACTTCAAAATTTTGGTCTTAACTTTTAGAGCCCTACAAGGACAGGCACCCCCATACATCTCAGACCTGATACAGCTGCGTACATCCTCACATAGTCTGAGATCAACAGGCCAGAGACTATTAGTTGCCCCCCTTACACATTTTAAAACTAGGGGGGACCGTTCATTTCAGGTTGTTGCACCGAGGTTGTGGAACGCTTTGCCTCCTTCCATGCGCTGCTTAGATTGTGTGGAAAATTTTAAAACTCAGTTGAAAACTCTGCTTTTTAAAGAGGCTTTTAACTAGATTGTAGGGTGGTTAGGCTGGCCTTATGTGTACGTGTTATTCTTTTGTTTTGTTTTTGTGATGCATTGTATTTATGAGAGTTGTTAATGCTTCCTTTTGTTGTGAAGCACTTTGTGATCTTCATCTGAGAAAAGTGCTATACAAATACATTTTACTTACTTTTACTTACTTACTTTATTAGTTTCTATTATTTCAAAGATTTAACAAATTCATTAATCTGAAAAATAACAGATAACGGTCAATTAAACAAAATGGTGGGCATATTCAAATATTTCTTTTCAGTAGAAGTAGCATTACCACCTTGTAAAATGTTCCATTAAATGTCTTGTATGTAAAACATTCCACCAAAGATTTTGTCTGGTATAGTTAATCATTTCATTTTTCATACAGTAAAAGCCTATTTTCAGCTGCTACTCTTAGGCAGAGTTTCATGAAATTAAATCATACAAGAGTTACGCCCACAGTTAAAATTGGATCAGATTATATATATATATATATATATATATATATATATATATATATATATATATATATATATATATATATATATATATATATAAGTATATAATAATGTATTCAGCTTTTATATACATAGCCTACATTAATTATTCATGATTGTGTGTGTTAATTGTGAAAAACAGAATCAAAAGAATAAATTCCCCAAGGAGAAAGTACATTATTATTATTAACAGTATTATTATTATAATACATCTGTAGGTCAAGGTTTATCTGACAGGTTAGCTTACCTGTTCTTGTCTGTATCTTCTAAATCTTGTAGTCGTCTCTGGTACAGGCGGACTGTCTTGTTAATCCAAATGTAAAATCTGTTTTACTGTTACATTCATTAATATTTTCCAGGCTTCAGTCATGAATGTATGCCCGCGAACACCAGATGGCATGCTTTGCTGTGAAGGCGCATTTCAAGAGTGTGACACGCTAAGAGCTGGAAATCAGAGAACAGTCACTGGCTGTCTCATAGACAGAGCCAGGGCTGACCAGCCCTATATTGAAGGGGGTTGGGGCATCAGCTGGGGTGGTGGAAGTTTGCTGTTCTTATTGTTAAAAATGTTATGAGCTGAGATGTATAAATTAAAAAATAAAATTGATAGTATACCCTGCATTTCAGTTTTAATCACTACGTTTTTGCCGAACAATCAAGACATATGTCTTTATTGGCTGTTGCTTTGGTCTGGATTAGTGGACATCCAATTTCATAACTGAAGCCTTTGTTTGATTGACAATAAAATAGAAAAATACTACAAGCATGTACTTGAAAGGGACTTTTTGATTTACAAAAACTGCTTAAATCAAATACAACTCTCCTAAAATGAACTCAACATTTCACAATAGAAAACTGTTTTAATTTAATCAGGCTACATTTAATTGGATAATTTAATTGGTTGTATATTTGGTTTGTAGTTATTACTATGGTTATTTATTTCATAATGATTAAGTTAATTATGAAAAATTTTAGTTTCCATACTTTTTAAAATGTCTTAGAATGAATGTTTCGCTATGCCTGAGGAACCAGTCACAGTGAAATAGCTGATACATAAACATTGAGCGGCACACAGTGACCAATCAGGTGACCACCGCAACTCTATTGGCAACACTCCTGATACGGGTCACAGATAACTGATTCCTCTGTGAAGAGAACAAGGAACACAGAAGTGCCAAACGCCAAGTCAGTTACAATGACAAACTGCAGTCGAGAGAGAGAAAATCCTAACCATAATACCAGATCCTGCCTGGTTTTCGAACCCTCAATACAGTAAATCTGCACATTTTGTGGCCAGCCTAAGGCACACCTGTGCAATAATCATGCTGTCAAATCAGCATCTTGATATGCACACCTGTGAAGTGGATGGATTATTGTGGCAAAGGAAAGGTGTTGTTGTACAAGGAGGGAGAAATAGACACAAGGAGGCAAAAAAGAAAAAATAACCCCAATTAAAACCCCAACCTACAACAGAAAGGTGCTCATTAAAACAGATTTACACAGATTTTGGAACAATATTTGAGAGAAATAAGCCTTTTGTGTACACAGAAAAGTCTTAGATCTTAGAAAAATGGGGGCCAAAACAAAAGTCATATATTAATTTTGTTCAGTTTAATTTGATATCAAAGAAGTTATCTTATGTTTACTCTTAACTAATCTTTATGTTTTTAATTTTAACATTTCCAGGAAGGGAAGGACACACACTGGCTCTCTCAGCACAAGGCCATTGCAGAGGCAGAGAAACCTTGGGGCCTTAGCAGATAAGGCAGAGGTGAGACGTTGTCCAGTGGCAAAAAGACTCTAAACAAGACTCTTGGCAGCAGTATATGTTGCTGATGTTTTGCCCCCACCTCACTGGCTGATGTTTTTCCCCACCTCACATGCCAGTTCAAACTCTTCAAAAGGTGCATGTGAACTTTTTACACATCAAGAAACAGGTAGGCTAAATGTACTGTACATCTATTTATTCAAATCTGTTTGATTTAATACAGTGAAAGGAAGGATGTTTGCAGGATGTTTGACCAATACTAGTCTCGCCTTGCCAGACCATTCTCCACATGCTGGGATAGGAGAAAAACGTGCTCTGGTATATTGGCATTTCTTTAAACTAATCAAAATCATCTTGGGCAGCGCTAAGCTTCGCACAGAGCTTATAAATATAATAGGAAGAGCCTCAGGAAGGAACTTGTTTTGGTGAAACGTGTACATTCAAAAGTTGTTTTAGTCATGCGAGAGAAAACACAGACTGAACATATAGTCTAGCTTTCCGTCTCAATTTACCATGCCGATATCTGAGGAACAGTTAACCATAGTTCTCAAAAATCAACCAGAGTTTAAAATTCCAACACAAAGAAAGTAGAAGGACATCCGCGAAAAGACATGCATCCAGTGGAATTTCCTGCTGCAACGTCGAGGATATAGACTAGACCAATACTAATCAGCAACTTTTTTTCAATTCAAGTTGCTGTCACAATTAAGACTTTGAGGAGCATCAAAGAGGCTGGATAGACTCCACTCCCTGGATCATTTCTCTCGCTTCTATTAGTCTGGCAGCCCAGAGCCTTTTGATCAAATAAAAAGAGTACCAACATTTGAACACATGGGCCTCTCACATGCAGATATGGATGTCTGCCGGAACCCCACTGCTGCATCTGGCCCTTAGGGGCCTCAAAGAGGGCTGAAAAAATGTATTCAATGAAACATTCAAAAGTACCATCTCAAACCAATCTGATATAAACAGGCAGGACACACAGAGTACTTAATGACCCTGCAAGACAAATTATCCGCTGCGAAGGGCCCGGCAGACACAAAAAGGGCCCTAGATCAAACAAAGGAGGTACCACATGAAACCACTTTCAAATGAAAAGCCCATCCCACCAAACCTGAAAATCACCATGCCAGACAAATTGCTTGCTGAAAAGGGTTTGCCAGACACCCTCAAATAGGGCCCAATATACAATATCATACATTTGACCTAGATTAAATATTTAGATTACCACTCAAACAGTTCAAACTGTTTCTGAACCAGTTGTGCACAAAGTACAATCATCAGCATGCCAGGCACATTTTCTGCTGCTTAAGGTCCATCAGACACCCGTGAAATACAGTCCCTACATACTTGACCTTGGAGCAGACTGTAAAATGAGATGCAGCATCACCCATGAGGGGCATTGTGAGGTTAGCTCATTCACACAATGCAGAATACAGAAAGAACATCCTAAACATCCACAGGTTAAAGCTTGAACACTTTCCAATGTGGTCAAGTCAGAGCTTGAACACTGTCCAGTACGTCAGGTCAGAGAGTGTATGTTGTTGGGTGCAGGCAGGAACGACCTTGAATGCTCTTGACTGCGGGCAAGTCAATAAAGTATACCTATGGTTGGAGCACAGTGTGACCATGTTGTGACTGATTTTCTTCACTGCTATCTTCACACAGCAACTGTATCAACGGTTACAAAGTGACCGGTAATGCCTGTTTCACCTTATGAGATATATTTCCACATACAACCAAAAGACAAAAAAAAAGGATTTGGTGCTGACATGTCTTTATTGATACAACACATACAACAACAGCATTCATGCTTTCTGACCATACACAGGCAGGTTCAACTCTGTACATACAGTAAGGTTTGGACATTTAGCAGTCTTGCGGAGGGTCCTTGTCTCTCATTTCAGTGATGTGCTTAGACATTTCACTATGTTTAACAGCAAACACAACACACATAGCAAGGTAAATCAGTACCACAGGAAAAATAATCCTATTTGGCAGAATGTGTGGCCTGGTGAATAAGAGTGTCATGACCCTCCGTCACAAGATGAACACCCTGCGTAAAGTACACAGAACAATCACAGACAGCGTTGCTCACGAAGCTGGCAGAGGCTTCTGTGTGTAGACTGTCTCTCCACTTCCAACAGGTCGAAACGCATCCTTCTCTGTTTGCCCTGGCAAACAGAGAGTGAATTGGACTCTAGCGCAGGCAATACCACGTTCTGCCAGCAGATGCCGGCAAAGCCTCATTGTCCGATCCGTAAACAGTTTTAGGCAAGGCAAGGCAAGGCAGCTTTATTTGTATAGCACATTTCAGCAACAGGGCAATTCAAAGTGCTTTACACAAAACCAGTTTAAAAAAACAGTTAAAAAAACCCAGATAAAACACATAAGAAACAGTTAAAATAAAAAATAAAAACAGATAAAACACAAGATTGAAAGTGCAGTATAAGAAATTAAACATTAAAGAAATGAACATCATTTAAAGAAAGGCAACATCAAAAAAAATCAAAAGAAACATCAAAAAGAAAGGCAACATCAAAAAGAAAGGTCTTTAGCCTTGATTTAAAAGAACAGAGTAGCAGCGGATCTGCAGTTTTCTGGGAGTTTGTTCCAGATATGAGGAGCATAGAAACTGAACGCTGCTTCCCACTGTTTGGTTCTGACTCTGGGGACAGAAAGCAGACCTGTCCCAGATGACCTGAGAGGTCTGGGGGGGTCATAGTGTAGTAGCAGATCAGAAATGTATTTTGGCCCTAAACCGTTTAGTGATTTATAGACTAGCAAAAGTACTTTGAAATCAATTCTTTTAGGTACAAGAAGCCAGTGTAAAGACTTTAGAACTGGAGTGATGTGATCCAGTCTCTTGGTCTTAGTGAGGACCCGAGCAGCAGCGTTCTGAATCAACTGCAGGTGTCTGATTGACTTTTAGGGAGACCTGTAAAGACACCGTTACGTTTCTTAAATCCTGTTGACACATAAGTCCTTTAACCCTTGATATATTCTTAAGGTGATAATAGGCTGACTTTGTAATTGTCTTAATGTGGTTATCAAAATTCAGGTCAGAGTCCATGACTACACCAAGATTTCTGGCTTTGTTTGTTGTTTTTAACATTGTTGTTTGAAGCTGAGTGCAGACTTTTAATTGTTCCTCTTTGCTCCAAAACAACCACCTCAGTTTTTCCTTCATTTAATTTCAGAAAGTTCTGGCACATCCAGCCGTTCTGGCACATCCAGCCATTCCAGCCGTTCAATGCACTTCAGTCATGCATTGAACTTGCATTTTGGCGATAAGGTTATGTAAATTTGTGTGTCGTCCGCATAACTATGATAACTTATTTTGTTGTTTTCCATAATCTGGGCAAGTGGAAGCATGTAGATGTTAACAGAAGAGGCCCCAGAATGGAGCCTTGGGGAACTCTGCACGTCATATTTGTATGCTAAGATGTATAATTACCTATTGACACAAAGTAATCCCTATTCTGTAAGTAGGATTCAAACCAGTTTAGTACTGAGCCAGAAAGGCCAACCCAGTTTTCCAATCGGACTGAGTTCTGACTGAGTTTCTGATCAACTAATACTAAGACTGAAATTTTGCCATTATCTGTGTTAAGGTGGATGTCCTTAAAGACCTTAACAAGAGCCGTCTCAGTGTTGTGGTGTGGTCGGAAACCCGACTGAAAGGTATCAAAACTGTTGTTTAGTGACAGAAATGGTTGAGTTGTTGAAAAACGCTTTTCAATGATTTTACTTAAACTGAAGGTTTGATATTGGCCTATATTGGCCTTATCAAACCTAATTTGCTCATTAGTGATGTGTCTAGTTTGTTCTTTTTTAAGATTGGCTTGATTACTGCAGTTTTCAGGGCCTGTGGAAAGATACCTGAAAGAAGAGACATGTTCACAATCTGTAGAAGATCAGAAGCCAAACAATTCAAAACATTTTTAAAAAACACCCGTTGGAAGAATATCAAGGCAACAGGAGGAGGTTTTCCGAGGTTGTATAATGTTCAACCTTTTTGGTTGATTGTATTAAATTCTGTCATATCGGAACTAGTTTTGCTTAAACACTGTGACAACACATATCCTGTACTTGATATGGAGGCACTGACTGTTTGTCTAATCTTCTGAATTTTGTCTCACTTCCAAATTATAAATGCAAAGTCTCTCTTTATAGGTGTTATAATGGCCCAGGAGATTTGTTTTTGCCACCTTTGTTCAGCTTTTCAACACTCTTTTTCTGTTCTCACCAGTAGGACATTTCTCCATGGAGATCTTTTCTTACCAGAGACAACTTTGACCTTAGTGGGAGCAATGGCATCAATAACATTTGTAATTTTACAGTTGAAATGATAAACACAGCACAGTCTCCAGAGCCCAGAGAGCCCAGAGTTTTGGAGAGTTCTGAGCTTTTTGTGGTGTTTCAACCTTGTTTTACTGATTTCAACAGTTTACATTAGTTTGTTAACAGAGCTGTTAAACACAATCCTGATGGTAACTGACTTTTCCTAAAAGGGTCTATATTTTCATTTAAAATAGTTTTAATATACATTACAAACTAGGCAAAGAAAATAAAATCACTTTTACCTATATCGCCATACACGGTCATATTGACCGCTGGATTTTCGCGGTATTGTTTTTAATCTTTCGCGGGGTTGAAGATGCATATTGGTTGCTTAGTTACTATCAGCCTCTGCCAAATAAGCGGTCTAGAGTAACACGTGTGGGCATCAACGATGGGCTGGCAAAGCCAGAGTCGGTAACGACAATAAATACATCGTGAATGGACTCCGTTCTGAATCAGAAGGCAGTGCCGGGCGCTTGCTCTGGGAAAGCCTCGGTACACGGAGCTAGATACGCTGGCTGCTGTTGAGTTTTTAAAAGTTAAAATGTCTGAAGGAGCCAGGTTAGAAAATTATGCATACCTCTGTCCCCCATTTTCGCCCTCATTACTACTGATTGTAAAGAATTGATCAGGTCAAGTCTGGCATTTAACATATGGAAAGGAGCTCCTGCTACAACACCAGGAGGGGGCCTGTTGTCTCCTGTCCCCTGGGGTCTTAGTCTGGGCTAAAACAATACAATGCTGATTCAACTGTATTGATGTTAGAATTTCACATTTACATGACAGACCTTTTGGATCTGTAACCACAAACGACACCCAAAGGGGCAGGTTTTAGAGCCATGTCATTCCTCATTGGACAGCAAAGATGCTCGGCATGTTGTCATGACAACAACGGACCAATGAGAATGGATTTGAATGGACCAGGTGAAAAGGAACAGCCCCAGGTGCACGGCATAAATGAGTGCGATTTATGGATATTCGAGACTGCATTCACGTGACTCCGTCAGGGGAAGCGTGGATCCCATCCGCTGTCAGCTGCAGTGTTTGTCTTTGTCTTTGTCTATGTCTTTGTCTCATCATCCTCATCATTCTGTTGCATTAAACCTTTTTTTGGCCTGTTCACGAGCCTTTTCCTCAGAGATCCAACGAACATTGACGTTAGTTTGAAAATTCTAACAGTTGGTGACCCCGGATGTGGATTCTCTGAGAAAAAGGATGGACAAATTAAAAAGACTGGATCATGGTGAAGTTGCTGAATCTTCACATGGGCCCGAAAACTGAGAGGTGAGCAGAAACCCTGTTTTTCAAAACACTGCATAGCTTAGGTAGATGTGAAATCATTTAGACGTTAAGATTCACTAGACATCACCGTCTGTAAAAGTAATGCGCAACTGAAACAGTTTTGAGGATGAGCTTAAGCAAGTGTGTGTGTGTGTGAGTGTAATTGATTGTTTGTATGTGATATATGTAATGTTAAAATCCTGCGAGGAAGGTCAATTGAAAAGGTTTACGATTAAGTTTCATTAAGTAGCGTTAAACGGCCAGGTTTAGAATCCCGTTAAATTTCAGATAAAAAGACCGATTGTGAGGAGCAAATGTGAGAACAAGTCTTTTCTTTTTAAAGCCAGTTTAACAGACTGTGAGATTGTGGGAGCTGGATTAACCGGCATTGCGGTGACGACAGGTGCTGTGTCCCAGTCTAATGCTTCTCAGTTCTCGTTTCGCTGCCTAATGTTAAAAATGGTGAATTCTTTGAGGGCACAGGAGGAAAAAGTGTTACTTAGTAGCTGTTAAAAACCTGCACGGAAGGTCAAAGATTTTGTCTCTCGATCTGGGAATTATTCTTTGGGAATTCTTTTGAGGGCACAAGAGCAGAGCGCTGTTTTGTCGGGTTTTTTTCAACTGAGTTTAGTAAGACCTGCACGGAGGGCATAAATTTACAGGACAATTGACACTGATTTGTTCTTGTGTACCTTAGTTTAGAAAAACCTGACGGAAGGTCAGAAGTTTTTCCGGGAATCTTGCACTGAGAGTGAATTGTTCCTCTGGAATTCTTCTGAGGGCACAGGAGCGGAGCGCTGTTTTGTTGTTTCTGTAGCTGAGTTTAGTAAGACCTGCACAGAGGGCATAAACTTACAGGACAATTAACGCTGTTTTGTTCTTGTGTACCTTAGTTTAAAAGTCCTGCATGGAAGGCAAAAAACCTGCAACAGAGGGTTCGGTTCTGAGCCAGTAAGACGGCGAATCAAGGTCACAAGAGTGGACCTAGTCAATGAAAATAGGAACAATTAAAACTAGGGATGTGAATACTGTAAATAAATTGTGTAAGGTTGGCTGTGAAGGCGGCTCCAGCTGTGCTGATGATGACTGTAAATAACTAATTGTATGGATATTTGATTTGTTGAATTGGGAACGTGCATGCTCAAGCAGTAGAAACTTGGCTCCCAAGAGGTGAATTAAGTTGAAACACACATCTTTATGCGGAAGCGTGCGTTTTGGCCTGTTCTGATATTTATGTGACGTTTCAACCTTGTTAGTGGATTTCAACAGGTTTACATTAGTTTACTTAAAGTAGCTGTTAAACACACATCTCCATGCAGGAAACTGCGTTTTGGCCTGTTCTGAGCTTTTGTGACGTTTCAACCTTGTTACTGTCATTTCAACAGGTTTACATTAGTTTCTTAACAGTAGCTGTTAAACACACATCTCCATGCAGAAACTTGCGTTTTGGCCTGTTCTGAGCTTTTGTGACGTTTCAACCTTGTTACTGTCATTTCAACAGGTTTACATTAGTTTCTTAACAGTAGCTGTTAAACACACATCTCCATGCAGGAAACTTGCGTTTTGGCCTGTTCTGAGCTTTTGTGACGTTTCAACCTTGTTACTGTCATTTCAACAGGTTTACATTAGTTTCTTAACAGTAGCTGTTAAACACACATCTCCATGCAGGAAACGTGCGTTTTGGCCTGTTCTGAGCTTTTGTGGCGTTCAACCTTGTTACTGTCATTTCAACAGGTTTACATTAGTTTCTTAACAGTAGCTGTTAAACACATCTCCATGCAGGAAACGTGCGTTTTGGCCTGTTCTGAGCTTTTGTGACGTTTCAACCTTGTTGTCATTAATCAACAGGTTTACATTAGTTTCTTAACAGTAGCTGTTAAACACATCTCCATGCAGGAAACTTCGTTTGGCCTGTTCTGAGCTTTTGTGACGTTTCAACCTTATTACTGTCATTTCAACAGGTTTACATTAGTTTCTTAACAGTAGCTGTTAAACACACATCTCCATGCAGGAAACTGCGTTTTGGCCTGTTCTGAGCTTTTGTGACGTTTCAACCTTGTTACTGTCATTTCAACAGGTTTACATTAGTTTCTTAACAGTAGCTGTTAAACACATCTCCATGCAGAAAGTGCGTTTTGGCCTGTTCTGAGCTTTTGTGGACGTTTCAACCTTGTTACTGTCATTTCAACAGGTTTACATTAGTTTCTTAACAGTAGCTGTTAAACACACATCTCCATGCAGGAAGCGTGCGTTTGGCCTGTTCTGAGCTTTTGTGACGTTTCAACCTTGTTACTGTCATTTCAACAGGTTTACATTGGTTTCTTAACAGTAGCTGTTAAACACACATCTCCATGCAGGAAAGCGTGCGTTTGGCCTGTTCTGAGCTTTTTGTGACGTTTCAACCTTGTTACTGTCATTTCAACAGGTTTACATTAGTTTCTTAACAGTAGCTGTTAAACACACATCTCCATGCAGGAAACTTGCGTTTTGGCCTGTTCTGAGCTTTTTGTGACGTTTCAACCTTGTTACTGTCATTTCAACAGGTTTACATTAGTTTCTTAACAGTAGCTGTTAAACACACATCTCCATGCAGGAAACTTGCGTTTGGCCTGTTCTGAGCTTTTGTGACGTTTCAACCTTGTTACTGTCATTTCAACAGTTTACATTAGTTTCTTAACAGTAGCTGTTAAACACATCTCCATGCAGGAAGCGTCGTTTTGGCCTGTTCTGAGCTTTTTGTGACGTTTCAACCTTGTTACTGTCATTTCAACAGGTTTACATTAGTTTCTTAACAGTGGCTGTTAAACACACATCTCCATGCAGGAAACTTGCGTTTGGCCTGTTCTGAGCTTTTTGACGTTTCAACCTTGTTACTGTCATTTCAACAGGTTTACATTAGTTTCTTAACAGTAGCTGTTAAACACATCTCCATGCAGAAACTTCCGTTTGGCCTGTTCTGAGCTTTTTGTGACGTTTCAACCTTGTTACTGTCATTTCAACAGGTTTACATTAGTTTCTTAACAGTAGCTGTTAAACACATCTCCATGCAGGAAACTTGCGTTTTGGCCTGTTCTGAGCTTTTTGTGACGTTTCAACCTTATACTGTCATTTCAACAGGTTTACATTAGTTTCTTAACAGTAGCTGTTAAACACACATCTCCATGCAGGAAACGTGCGTTTTGGCCTGTTCTGAGCTTTTGTGACGTTTCAGCTTGTTACTGTCATTTCAACAGGTTTACATTAGTTTCTTAACAGTAGCTGTTAAACACACATCTCCCATGCAGGAAACTTGCGTTTGGCCTGTTCTGAGCTTTTTGTGGCGTTTCAACCTTGTTACTGACATCAACAGGTTTACATTAGTTTCTTAACAGTAGCTGTTAAACACATATCTCCATGCAGGAAACTTGCGTTTTGGCCTGTTCTGAGCTTTTGTGACGTTTCAACCTTGTTACTGTCATTTCAACAGGTTTACATTAGTTTCTTAACAGTAGCTGTTAAACACACATCTCCATGCAGGAAACTTGCGTTTTGGCCTGTTCTGAGCTTTTGTGACGTTTCAACCTTGTTACTGTCATTTCAACAGGTTTACATTAGTTTCTTAACAGTAGCTGTTAAACACACATCTCCATGCAGGAAACTTGCGTTTTGGCCTGTTCTGAGCTCTTTGTGACGTTTCAACCTTGTTACTGTCATTTCAACAGGTTTACATTAGTTTCTTAACAGTAGCTGTTAAACACACATCTCCATGCAGGAAACTTGCGTTTTGGCCTGTTCTGATTTTTGTGACGTTTCAACCTTGTTACTGTCATTTCAACAGGTTACATTAGTTTCTTAACAGTAGCTGTTAAACACACATCTCCATGCAGGAAACTTGCGTTTTGGCCTGTTCTGAGCTTTTTGTGACGTTTCAACCTTGTTACTGACATTTCAACAGGTTTACATTAGTTTCTTAACAGTAGCTGTTAAACACACATCTCCATGCAGGAAACTTGCGTTTTGGCCTGTTCTGAGCTTTTTGTGACGTTTCAACCTTGTTACTGTCATTTCAACAGGTTACATTAGTTTCTTAACAGTAGCTGTTAAACACACATCTCCATGCAGGAAACGTGCGTTTGGCCTGTTCTGAGCTTTGTGACGTTTCAACCTTGTTACTGTCATTTCAACAGGTTTACATTAGTTTCTTAACAGTAGCTGTTAAACACACATCTCCATGCAGGAAACTTGCGTTTTGGCCTGTTCTGAGCTTTTTGTGACGTTTCAACCTTGTTACTGTCATTTCAACAGGTTTACATTAGTTTCTTAACAGTAGCTGTTAAACACACATCTCCATGCAGGAAACTGCGTTTTGGCCTGTTCTGAGCTTTTGTGACGTTTCAACCTTGTTACTGTCATTTCAACAGTTCATTAGTTTCTTAACAGTAGCTGTTAAACACATCTCCATGCAGAAACTTGCGTTTTGGCCTGTTCTGAGCTTTTGTGACGTTTCAACCTTGTTACTGTCATTTCAACAGGTTTACATTAGTTTCTTAACAGTAGCTGTTAAACACACATCTCCATGCAGGAAACTTGCGTTTTGGCCTGTTCTGAGCTTTTGTGACGTTTCAACTTGTTACTGTCATTTCAACAGGTTTACATTAGTTTCTTAACAGTAGCTGTTAAACACACATCTCCATGCAGAACTTGCGTTTTGGCCTGTTCTGAGCTTTTGTGACGTTTCAACCTTGTTACTGTCATTTCAACAGGTTTACATTAGTTTCTTAACAGTAGCTGTTAAACACATCTCCATGCAGGAAACTTGCGTTTTGGCCTGTTCTGAGCTTTTTGTGGCGTTTCAACCTTGTTACTGTCATTTCAACAGGTTTACATTAGTTTCTTAACAGTAGCTGTTAAACACATCTCCATGCAGGAAACTTGCGTTTTGGCCTGTTCTGAGCTTTTTGTGACGTTTCAACCTTGTTACTGTCATTTCAACAGGTTTACATTAGTTTCTTAACAGTAGCTGTTAAACACACATCTCCATGCAGGAAACTTGCGTTTTGGCCTGTTCTGAGCTTTTTGTGACGTTTCAACCTTGTTACTGTCATTTCAACAGGTTTACATTAGTTTCTTAACAGTAGCTCTTAAACACACATCTCCATGCAGGAAACGTGCGTTTTGGCCTGTTCTGAGCTTTTTGTGACGTTTCAACCTTGTTACTGTCATTTCAACAGGTTTACATTAGTTTCTTAACAGTAGCTGTTAAACACACATCTCCATGCAGGAAACGTCGTTTTGGCCTGTTCTGAGCTTTTTGTGACGTTTCAACCTTGTTACTGTCATTTCAACAGGTTTATTAGTTTCTTAACAGTAGCTGTTAAAACACATCTCCATGCAGGAAACTGCGTTTGGCCTGTTCTGAGCTTTTTGTGACGTTTCAACCTTGTTACTGTCATTTCAACAGGTTTACATTAGTTTCTTAACAGTAGCTGTTAAACACACATCTCCATGCAGGAAACTTGCGTTTTGGCCTGTTCTGAGCTTTTTGTGACGTTTCAACCTTGTTACTGTCATTTCAACAGGTTTACATTAGTTTCTTAACAGTAGCTGTTAAACACACATCTCCATGCAGGAAACTTGCGTTTTGGCCTGTTCTGAGCTCTTTGTGACGTTTCAACCTTGTTACTGTCATTTCAACAGGTTACATTAGTTTCTTAACAGTAGCTGTTAAACACACATCTCCATGCAGGAAGCGTCGTTTTGGCCTGTTCTGAGCTTTTTGTGACGTTTCAACCTTGTTACTGTCATTTCAACAGGTTTACATTAGTTTCTTAACAGTAGCTGTTAAACACACATCTCCATGCAGGAAGCGTGCGTTTTGGCCTGTTCTGAGCTTTTTGTGACGTTTCAACCTTGTTACTGTCATTTCAACAGGTTTACATTAGTTTCTTAACAGTAGCTGTTAAACACACATCTCCATGCAGGAAACTTGCGTTTTGGCCTGTTCTGAGCTTTTTGTGACGTTTCAACCTTGTTACTGTCATTTCAACAGGTTTACATTAGTTTCTTAACAGTAGCTGTTAAACACACATCTCCATGCAGGAAACTTGCGTTTTGGCCTGTTCTGAGCTTTTGTGACGTTTCAACCTTGTTACTGTCATTTCAACAGGTTTACATTAGTTTCTTAACGAGTAGCTGTTAAACACATCTCCATGCAGGAAATGTGCGTTTGGCCTGTTCTGAGCTTTTGTGACGTTTCAACCTTGTTACTGTCATTTCAACAGGTTTACATTAGTTTCTTAACAGTAGCTGTTAAACACACATCTCCATGCAGGAAGCGTGCGTTTTGGCCTGTTCTGAGCTTTGTGACGTTTCAACCTTGTTACTGTCATTTCAACAGGTTTACATTAGTTTCTTAACAGTAGCTGTTAAACACACATCTCCATGCAGGAAACTTGCGTTTTGGCCTGTTCTGAGCTTTTTGTGACGTTTCAACCTTGTTACTGTCATTTCAACAGGTTTACATTAGTTTCTTAACAGTAGCTGTTAAACACATCTCCATGCAGGAAACTTGCGTTTTGGCCTGTTCTGAGCTTTTTGTGACGTTTCAACCTTGTTACTGTCATTTCAACAGTTTACATTAGTTTCTTAACAGTAGCTGTTAAACACATCTCCATGCAGGAAACTTGCGTTTTGGCCTGTTCTGAGCTTTGTAGCGTTTCAACCTTGTTACTGTCATTTCAACAGGTTTACATTAGTTTCTTAGTAGCTGTTAAACACATCTCCATGCAGGAAGCGTGCGTTTGGCCTGTTCTGAGCTTTTTGTGGCGTTTCAACCTTGTTACTGTCATTTCAACAGGTTTACATTAGTTTCTTAACAGTAGCTGTTAAACACACATCTCCATGCAGGAAACTTGCGTTTTGGCCTGTTCTAGCTTTGTTCTGAGCTTTGACATTTCAACCTTGTTACTGTCATTTCAACAGGTTTACATTAGTTTCTTAACAGTAGCTGTTAAACACACATCTCCATGCAGGAAACTTGCGTTTTGGCCTGTTCTGAGCTTTTTGTGACGTTTCAACCTTGTTACTGTCATTTCAACAGGTTTACATTAGTTTCTTAACAGTAGCTGTTAAACACACATCTCCATGCAGAAACTTGCGTTTTGGCCTGTTCTGAGCTTTTTGTGACGTTTCAACCTTGTTACTGTCATTTCAACAGGTTTACATTAGTTTCTTAACAGTAGCTGTTAAACACACATCTCCATGCAGGAAACTTGCGTTTTGGCCTGTTCTGAGCTTTTTGTGACGTTTCAACCTTGTTACTGTCATTTCAACAGGTTTACATTAGTTTCTTAACAGTAGCTGTTAAACACACATCTCCATGCAGGAAACTTGCGTTTTGGCCTGTTCTGAGCTTTTTGTGACGTTTCAACCTTGTTACTGTCATTTCAACAGGTTTACATTAGTTTCTTAACAGTAGCTGTTAAACACACATCTCCATGCAGAAACTTGCGTTTTGGCCTGTTCTGAGCTTTTGTGACGTTTCAACCTTGTTACTGTCATTTCAACAGGTTTACATTAGTTTCTTAACAGTAGCTGTTAAACACATCTCCATGCAGGAAACTTGCGTTTTGGCCTGTTCTGAGCTTTTTGTGACGTTTCAACCTTGTTACTGTCATTTCAACAGGTTTACATTAGTTTCTTAACAGTAGCTGTTAAACACACATCTCCATGCAGGAAACTTGCGTTTTGGCCTGTTCTGAGCTTTTTGTGACGTTTCAACCTTGTTACTGTCATTTCAACAGGTTTACATTAGTTTCTTAACAGTGGCTGTTAAACACATCTCCATGCAGGAAACTTGCGTTTTGGCCTGTTCTGAGCTTTTTGTGACGTTTCAACCTTGTTACTGTCATTTCAACAGGTTTACATTAGTTTCTTAACAGTAGCTGTTAAACACACATCTCCATGCAGGAAATGTGCGTTTTGGCCTGTTCTGAGCTTTGTGACGTTTCAACCTTGTTACTGTCATTTCAACAGGTTTACATTAGTTTCTTAACAGTAGCTGTTAAACACACATCTCCATGCAGGAAACTTGCGTTTTGGCCTGTTCTGAGCTTTTGTGGCGTTTCAACCTTGTTACTGTCATTTCAACAGGTTTACATTAGTTTCTTAACAGTAGCTGTTAAACACATCTCCATGCAGGAAACGTGCGTTTTGGCCTGTTCTGAGCTTTGTGACGTTTCAACCTTGTTACTGTCATTTCAACAGGTTTACATTAGTTTCTTAACAGTAGCTGTTAAACACATCTCCATGCAGAAACGTGCGTTTTGGCCTGTTCTGAGCTTTTGTGACGTTTCTTGTTACTGTCATTTCAACAGGTTTTAGTTTCTTAACAGTAGCTGTTAAACACACATCTCCATGCAGGAAACTTGCGTTTCGGCCTGTTCTGAGCTTTTTGAGACGTTTCAACCTTGTTACTGTCATTTCAACAGGTTTACATTAGTTTCTTAACAGTAGCTGTTAAACACACATCTCCATGCAGGAAACTTGCGTTTGGCCTGTTCTGAGCTTTTGTGACGTTTCAACCTTGTTACTGTCATTTCAACAGGTTTACATTAGTTTCTTAACAGTAGCTGTTAAACACACATCTCCATGCAGAAACGTTTTGGCCTGTTCTGAGCTTTTTGTGCGTTTCAACCTTGTTACTGTCATTTCAACAGGTTTACATTAGTTTCTTAACAGTAGCTGTTAAACACATCTCCATGCAAGGAACGTTTTGGCCTGTTCTGAGCTTTTTGTGACGTTTCAACCTTGTTACTGTCATTTCAACAGGTTTACATTAGTTTCTTAACAGTAGCTGTTAAACACACATCTCCATGCAGGAAACTTGCGTTTTGGCCTGTTCTGAGCTTTTTGTGACGTTTCAACCTTGTTACTGTCATTTCAACAGGTTTACATTAGTTTCTTAACAGTAGCTGTTAAACACACATCTCCATGCAGGAAACTTGCGTTTTGGCCTGTTCTGAGCTTTTTGTGACGTTTCAACCTTGTTACTGTCATTTCAACAGGTTTACATTAGTTTCTTAACAGTAGCTGTTAAACACATCTCCATGCAGAAACTGCGTTTTTGGCCTGTTCTGAGCTTTTTGACGTTTCAACCTTGTTACTGTCATTTCAACAGGTTTACATTAGTTTCTTAACAGTAGCTGTTAAACACACATCTCCATGCAGGAAACTTGCGTTTTGGCCTGTTCTGAGCTTTGTGACGTTTCAACCTTGTTACTGTCATTTCAACAGGTTTACATTAGTTTCTTAACAGTCTGTTAAACACACATCTCCATGCAGGAAACGTGCGTTTTGGCCTGTTCTGAGCTTTTGTGACGTTTCAACCTTGTTACTGTCATTTCAACAGGTTTACATTAGTTTCTTAACAGTAGCTGTTAAACACATCTCCATGCAGGAAACTTGCGTTTTGGCCTGTTCTGAGCTTTTGTGACGTTTCAACCTTGTTACTGTCATTTCAACAGGTTTACATTAGTTTCTTAACAGTAGCTTTAAACACACATCTCCATGCAGGAAACTTGCGTTTTGGCCTGTTCTGAGCTTTTGTGACGTTTCAACCTTGTTACTGTCATTTCAACAGGTTTACATTAGTTTCTTAACAGTAGCTGTTAAACACACATCTCCATGCAGGAAACTTGCGTTTGGCCTGTTCTGAGCTTTTTGTGACGTTTCAACCTTGTTACTGTCATTTCAACAGGTTTACATTAGTTTCTTAACAGTAGCTGTAACACATCTCCATGCAGAAACGTGCGTTTGGCCTGTTCTGAGCTTTTGTGACGTTTCAACCTTGTTACTGTCATTTCAACAGGTTTACATTAGTTTCTTAACAGTAGCTGTTAAACACACATCTCCAGGAAAGTGCGTTTGGCCTGTTCTGAGCTTTTGTGACGTTTCAACCTTACTGTCATTTCAACAGGTTTACATTAGTTTCTTAACAGTAGCTGTTAAACACATCTCCATGCAGGAAACTTGCGTTTTGGCCTGTTCTGAGCTTTTGTGACGTTTCAACCTTGTTACTGTCATTTCAACAGGTTTACATTAGTTTCTTAACAGTAGCTGTTAAACACATCTCCATGCAGGAAACTTGCGTTTTGGCCTGTTCTGAGCTTTTGTGACGTTTCAACCTTGTTACTGTCATTTCAACAGGTTTACATTAGTTTCTTAACAGTAGCTGTTAAACACATCTCCATGCAGGAAACTTGCGTTTTGGCCTGTTCTGAGCTTTTTGTGACGTTTCAACCTTGTTACTGTCATTTCAACAGGTTTACATTAGTTTCTTAACAGAGCTGTTAAACACACATCTCCATGCAGGAAAGTGCGTTTTGGCCTGTTCTGAGCTTTTTGTGACGTTTCAACCTTGTTACTGTCATTTCAACAGGTTTACATTAGTTTCTTAACAGTAGCTGTTAAACACACATCCATGCAGGAAACTTGCGTTTTGGCCTGTTCTGAGCTTTTGTGACGTTTCAACCTTGTTACTGTCATTTCACAGGTTTACATTAGTTTCTTAACAGTAGCTGTTAAACACACATCTCCATGCAGGAAACGTGCGTTTTGGCCTGTTCTGAGCTTTTGTGACGTTTCAACCTTGTTACTGTCATTTCAACAGGTTTACATTAGTTTCTTAACAGTAGCTGTTAAACACACATCTCCATGCAGGAAACGTGCGTTTTGGCCTGTTCTGAGCTTTTTGTGACGTTTCAACCTTGTTACTGTCATTTCAACAGGTTTACATTAGTTTCTTAACAGTAGCTGTTAAACACATCTCCATGCAGGAAACTTGCGTTTGGCCTGTTCTGAGCTTTTTGTGACGTTTCAACCTTGTTACTGTCATTTCAACAGGTTTACATTAGTTTCTTAACAGTAGCTGTTAAACACATCTCCATGCAGAAACTTGCGTTTTGGCCTGTTCTGAGCTTTTGTGACGTTTCAACCTTGTTACTGTCATTTCAACAGGTTTACATTAGTTTCTTAACAGTAGCTGTTAAACACACATCTCCATGCAGGAAACTTGCGTTTTGGCCTGTTCTGAGCTTTTTGTGCGTTTCAACCTTGTTACTGTCATTTCAACAGGTTTACATTAGTTTCTTAACAGTAGCTGTTAAACACACATCTCCATGCAGGAAACTTGCGTTTTGGCCTGTTCTGAGCTTTTTGTGACGTTTCAACCTTGTTACTGTCATTTCAACAGGTTTACATTAGTTTCTTAACAGTAGCTGTTAAACACACATCTCCATGCAAGAAACTTGCGTTTTGGCCTGTTCTGAGCTTTTTGTGACGTTTCAACCTTGTTACTGTCATTTCAACAGGTTTACATTAGTTTCTTAACAGTAGCTGTTAAACACACATCTCCATGCAGGAAACGTGCGTTTGGCCTGTTCTGAGCTTTTTGTGACGTTTCAACCTTGTTACTGTCATTTCAACAGGTTTACATTAGTTTCTTAACAGTAGCTGTTAAACACACATCTCCATGCAGGAAACTTGCGTTTTGGCCTGTTCTGAGCTTTTTGTGACGTTTCAACCTTGTTACTGTCATTTCAACAGGTTTACATTAGTTTCTTAACAGTAGCTGTTAAACACATCTCCATGCAGGAAATGCGTTTTGGCCTGTTCTGAGCTTTTTGTGACGTTTCAACCTTGTTACTGTCATTTCAACAGGTTTACATTAGTTTCTTAACAGTAGCTGTTAAACACACATCTCCATGCAGGAAACTTGCGTTTGGCCTGTTCTGAGCTTTTTGTGACGTTTCAACCTTGTTACTGTCATTTCAACAGGTTTACATTAGTTTCTTAACAGTAGCTGTTAAACACACATCTCCATGCAGGAAACGTGCGTTTTGGCCTGTTCTGAGCTTTTGTGACGTTTCAACCTTGTTACTGTCATTTCAACAGGTTTACATTAGTTTCTTAACAGTAGCTGTTAAACACATCTCCATGCAGGAAACTGCGTTTTGGCCTGTTCTGAGCTTTTTGTGACGTTTCAACCTTGTTACTGTCATTTCAACAGGTTTACATTAGTTTCTTAACAGTAGCTTTAAACACATCTCCATGCAGGAAACTCGTTTTGGCCTGTTCTGAGCTTTTGTGACGTTTCAACCTTGTTACTGTCATTTCAACAGGTTTACATTAGTTTCTTAACAGTAGCTGTTAAACACACATCTCCATGCAGGAAACGTGCGTTTGGCCTGTTCTGAGCTTTTGTGACGTTTCAACCTTGTTACTGTCATTTCAACAGGTTTACATTAGTTTCTTAACAGTAGCTGTTAAACACACATCTCCATGCAGGAAACGTGCGTTTTGGCCTGTTCTGAGCTTTTTGTGACGTTTCAACCTTGTTACTGTCATTTCAACAGGTTTACATTAGTTTCTTAACAGTAGCTTTAAACACACATCTCCATGCAGGAAACGTGCGTTTTGGCCTGTTCTGAGCTTTTTGTGACGTTTCAACCTTGTTACTGTCATTTCAACAGGTTTACATTAGTTTCTTAACAGTAGCTGTTAAACACACATCTCCATGCAGGAAACTTGCGTTTTGGCCTGTTCTGAGCTTTTTGTGACGTTTCAACCTTGTTACTGTCATTTCAACAGGTTTACATTAGTTTCTTAACAGTAGCTGTTAAACACATCTCCATGCAGGAAACGTGCGTTTGGCCTGTTCTGAGCTTTTGTGACGTTTCAACCTTGTTACTGTCATTTCAACAGGTTTACATTAGTTTCTTAACAGTAGCTGTTAAACACACATCTCCATGCAGGAAACGTGCGTTTTGGCCTGTTCTGAGCTTTTTGTGACGTTTCAACCTTGTTACTGTCATTTCAACAGGTTTACATTAGTTTCTTAACAGTAGCTATTAACCACATCTCCATGCAGGAAACGTGCGTTTGGCCTGTTCTGAGCTTTTTGTGACGTTTCAACCTTGTTACTGTCATTTCAACAGGTTTACATTAGTTTCTTAACAGTAGCTGTTAAACACACATCTCCATGCAGGAAAGTTGCGTTTTGGCCTGTTCTGAGCTTTTGTGACGTTTCAACCTTGTTACTGTCATTTCAACAGGTTTACATTAGTTTCTTAACAGTAGCTGTTAAACACATCTCCATGCAGGAACTTGCGTTTTGGCCTGTTCTGAGCTTTTTGTGACGTTTCAACCTTGTTACTGTCATTTCAACAGGTTTACATTAGTTTCTTAACAGTAGCTGTTAAACACACATCTCCATGCAGGAAACTTGCGTTTTGGCCTGTTCTGAGCTTTTGTGACGTTTCAACCTTGTTACTGTCATTTCAACAGGTTTACATTAGTTTCTTAACAGTAGCTGTTAAACACATCTCCATGCAGGAAACTTGCGTTTGGCCTGTTCTGAGCTTTTTGTGACGTTTCAACCTTGTTACTGTCATTTCAACAGGTTTACATTAGTTTCTTAACAGTAGCTGTTAAACACACATCTCCATGCAGGAACGTGCGTTTTGGCCTGTTCTGAGCTTTTTGTGACGTTTCAACCTTGTTACTGTCATTTCAACAGGTTTACATTAGTTTCTTAACAGTAGCTGTTAAACACATCTCCATGCAGGAAACGTGCGTTTTGGCCTGTTCTGAGCTTTTGTGACGTTTCAACCTTGTTACTGTCATTTCAACAGGTTTACATTAGTTTCTTAACAGTAGCTGTTAAACATCTCCATGCAGGAAACGTGCGTTTTGGCCTGTTCTGAGCTTTTGTGACGTTTCAACCTTGTTACTGTCATTTCAACAGGTTTACATTAGTTTCTTAACAGTAGCTGTTAAACACATCTCCATGCAGGAAACGTGCGTTTTGGCCTGTTCTGAGCTTTTTGTGACGTTTCAACCTTGTTACTGTCATTTCAACAGGTTTACATTAGTTTCTTAACAGTAGCTTTAAACACACATCTCCATGCAGGAAACGTGCGTTTTGGCCTGTTCTGAGCTTTTTGTGACGTTTCAACCTTGTTACTGTCATTTCAACAGGTTTACATTAGTTTCTTAACAGTAGCTGTTAAACACATCTCCATGCAGGAAACGTGCGTTTTGGCCTGTTCTGAGCTTTTGTGGCGTTTCAACCTTGTTACTGTCATTTCAACAGGTTTACATTAGTTTCTTAACAGTAGCTGTTAAACACACATCTCCATGCAGGAACGTGCGTTTGGCCTGTTCTGAGCTTTTGTGACGTTTCAACCTTGTTACTGTCATTTCAACAGGTTTACATTAGTTTCTTAACAGTAGCTGTTAAACACACATCTCCATGCAGGAACGTGCGTTTTGGCCTGTTCTGAGCTTTTTGTGACGTTTCAACCTTGTTACTGTCATTTCAACAGGTTTACATTAGTTTCTTAACAGTAGCTCCTAAACACATCTCCATGCAGAAACGTGCGTTTTGGCCTGTTCTGAGCTTTTGTGACGTTTCAACCTTGTTACTGTCATTTCAACAGGTTTACATTAGTTTCTTAACAGTAGCTGTTAAACACACATCTCCATGCAGGAAACGTGCGTTTTGGCCTGTTCTGAGCTTTTTGTGACGTTTCAACCTTGTTACTGTCATTTCAACAGGTTTACATTAGTTTCTTAACAGTAGCTGTTAAACACACATCTCCATGCAGGAATAGTGCGTTTTGGCCTGTTCTGAGCTTTTTGTGACGTTTCAACCTAGTTACTGTCATTTCAACAGGTTTACATTAGTTTCTTAACAGTAGCTGTTAAACACACATCTCCATGCAGGAACAGTGCGTTTGGCCTGTTCTGAGCTTTTGTGACGTTTCAACCTTGTTACTGTCATTTCAACAGGTTTACATTAGTTTCTTAACAGTAGCTGTTAAACACACATCTCCATGCAGGAACAGTGCGTTTTGGCCTGTTCTGAGCTTTTGTGACGTTTCAACCTTGTTACTGTCATTTCAACAGGTTTACATTAGTTTCTTAACAGTAGCTGTTAAACACACATCTCCATGCAGGAAAGTGCGTTTTGGCCTGTTCTGAGCTTTTTGTGACGTTTCAACCTTGTTACTGTCATTTCAACAGGTTTACATTAGTTTCTTAACAGTAGCTGTTAAACACATCTCCATGCAGGAACAGTGCGTTTGGCCTGTTCTGAGCTTTTTGTGACGTTTCAACCTTGTTACTGTCATTTCAACAGGTTTACATTAGTTTCTTAACAGTAGCTGTTAAACACACATCTCCATGCAGGAACAGTGCGTTTTGGCCTGTTCTGAGCTTTTTGTGACGTTTCAACCTTGTTACTGTCATTTCAACAGGTTTACATTAGTTTCTTAACAGTAGCTGTTAAACACACATCTCCATGCAGGAAACGTGCGTTTTGGCCTGTTCTGAGCTTTTTGTGACGTTTCAACCTTGTTACTGTCATTTCAACAGGTTTACATTAGTTTCTTAACAGTAGCTGTTAAACACACATCTCCATGCAGGAAACGTGCGTTTTGGCCTGTTCTGAGCTTTTTGTGACGTTTCAACCTTGTTACTGTCATTTCAACAGGTTTACATTAGTTTCTTAACAGTAGCTGTTAAACACATCTCCATGCAGGAACGTGCGTTTTGGCCTGTTCTGAGCTTTTTGTGACGTTTCAACCTTGTTACTGTCATTTCAACAGGTTTACATTAGTTTCTTAACAGTAGCTGTTAAACACACATCTCCATGCAGGAAAGTGCGTTTTGGCCTGTTCTGAGCTTTTTGTGACGTTTCAACCTTGTTACTGTCATTTCAACAGGTTTACATTAGTTTCTTAACAGTAGCTGTTAAACACACATCTCCATGCAGGAAACGTGCGTTTTGGCCTGTTCTGAGCTTTTTGTGACGTTTCAACCTTGTTACTGTCATTTCAACAGGTTTACATTAGTTTCTTAACAGTAGCTGTTAAACACACATTTCCATGCAGGAAAGTGCGTTTGGCCTGTTCTGAGCTTTTTGTGACGTTTCAACCTTGTTACTGTCATTTCAACAGGTTTACATTAGTTTCTTAACAGTAGCTGTTAAACACACATCTCCATGCAGGAACAGTGCGTTTTGGCCTGTTCTGAGCTTTTGTGACGTTTCAACCTTGTTACTGTCATTTCAACAGGTTTACATTAGTTTCTTAACAGTAGCTGTTAAACACACATCTCCATGCAGGAACAGTGCGTTTTGGCCTGTTCTGAGCTTTTTGTGACGTTTCAACCTTGTTACTGTCATTTCAACAGGTTTACATTAGTTTCTTAACAGTAGCTGTTAAACACACATCTCCATGCAGGAACAGTGCGTTTTGGCCTGTTCTGAGCTTTTTGTGACGTTTCAACCTTGTTACTGTCATTTCAACAGGTTTACATTAGTTTCTTAACAGTAGCTGTTAAACACACATCCATGCAGGAACAGTGCGTTTTGGCCTGTTCTGAGCTTTTTGTGACGTTTCAACCTTGTTACTGTCATTTCAACAGGTTTACATTAGTTTCTTAACAGTAGCTGTTAAACACACATCTCCATGCAGGAAAGTGCGTTTTGGCCTGTTCTGAGCTTTTGTGACGTTTCAACCTTGTTACTGTCATTTCAACAGGTTTACATTAGTTTCTTAACAGTAGCTGTTAAACACACATCTCCATGCAGGAACAGTGCGTTTTGGCCTGTTCTGAGCTTTTGTGACGTTTCAACCTTGTTACTGTCATTTCAACAGGTTTACATTAGTTTCTTAACAGTAGCTGTTAAACACACATCTCCATGCAGGAACAGTGCGTTTGGCCTGTTCTGAGCTTTTGTGACGTTTCAACCTTGTTACTGTCATTTCAACAGGTTTACATTAGTTTCTTAACAGTAGCTGTTAAACACACATCTCCATGCAGGAACAGTGCGTTTTGGCCTGTTCTGAGCTTTTTGTGACGTTTCAACCTTGTTACTGTCATTTCAACAGGTTTACATTAGTTTCTTAACAGTAGCTGTTAAACACACATCTCCATGCAGGAACGTGCGTTTTGGCCTGTTCTGAGCTTTTTGTGACGTTTCAACCTTGTTACTGTCATTTCAACAGGTTTACATTAGTTTCTTAACAGTAGCTGTTAAACACATCTCCATGCAGGAACAGTGCGTTTTGGCCTGTTCTGAGCTTTTTGTGACGTTTCAACCTTGTTACTGTCATTTCAACAGGTTTACATTAGTTTCTTAACAGTAGCTGTTAAACACACATCTCCATGCAGGAACAGTGCGTTTTGGCCTGTTCTGAGCTTTTTGTGACGTTTCAACCTTGTTACTGTCATTTCAACAGGTTTACATTAGTTTCTTAACAGTAGCTGTTAAACACACATCTCCATGCAGGAACAGTGCGTTTTGGCCTGTTCTGAGCTTTTGTGACGTTTCAACCTTGTTACTGTCATTTCAACAGGTTTACATTAGTTTCTTAACAGTAGCTGTTAAACACACATCTCCATGCAGGAACAGTGCGTTTTGGCCTGTTCTGAGCTTTTGTGACGTTTCAACCTTGTTACTGTCATTTCAACAGGTTTACATTAGTTTCTTAACAGTAGCTGTTAAACACACATCTCCATGCAGGAAAGTGCGTTTTGGCCTGTTCTGAGCTTTTGTGACGTTTCAACCTTGTTACTGTCATTTCAACAGGTTTACATTAGTTTCTTAACAGTAGCTGTTAAACACACATCTCCATGCAGGAACAGTGCGTTTTGGCCTGTTCTGAGCTTTTTGTGACGTTTCAACCTTGTTACTGTCATTTCAACAGGTTTACATTAGTTTCTTAACAGTAGCTGTTAAACACACATCTCCATGCAGGAACAGTGCGTTTTGGCCTGTTCTGAGCTTTTTGACGTTTCAACCTTGTTACTGTCATTTCAACAGGTTTACATTAGTTTCTTAACAGTAGCTGTTAAACACATCTCCATGCAGGAACAGTGCGTTTTGGCCTGTTCTGAGCTTTTTGTGACGTTTCAACCTTGTTACTGTCATTTCAACAGGTTTACATTAGTTTCTTAACAGTAGCTGTTAAACACACATCTCCATGCAGGAACAGTGCGTTTTGGCCTGTTCTGAGCTTTTTGTGACGTTTCAACCTTGTTACTGTCATTTCAACAGGTTTACATTAGTTTCTTAACAGTAGCTGTTAAACACACATCTCCATGCAGGAACGTGCGTTTTGGCCTGTTCTGAGCTTTTTGTGACGTTTCAACCTTGTTACTGTCATTTCAACAGGTTTACATTAGTTTCTTAACAGTAGCTGTTAAACACACATCTCCATGCAGGAACGTGCGTTTTGGCCTGTTCTGAGCTTTTGTGACGTTTCAACCTTGTTACTGTCATTTCAACAGGTTTACATTAGTTTCTTAACAGTAGCTGTTAAACACACATCTCCATGCAGGAACAGTGCGTTTGGCCTGTTCTGAGCTTTTGTGACGTTTCAACCTTGTTACTGTCATTTCAACAGGTTTACATTAGTTTCTTAACAGTAGCTGTTAAACACACATCTCCATGCAGGAACAGTGCGTTTTGGCCTGTTCTGAGCTTTTGTGACGTTTCAACCTTGTTACTGTCATTTCAACAGGTTTACATTAGTTTCTTAACAGTAGCTGTTAAACACATTTCCATGCAGGAACGTGCGTTTTGGCCTGTTCTGAGCTTTTTGTGACGTTTCAACCTTGTTACTGTCATTTCAACAGGTTTACATTAGTTTCTTAACAGTAGCTGTTAAACACATCTCCATGCAGGAACAGTGCGTTTTGGCCTGTTCTGAGCTTTTGTGACGTTTCAACCTTGTTACTGTCATTTCAACAGGTTTACATTAGTTTCTTAACAGTAGCTGTTAAACACACATCTCCATGCAGGAAAGTGCGTTTTGGCCTGTTCTGAGCTTTTGTGACGTTTCAACCTTGTTACTGTCATTTCAACAGGTTTACATTAGTTTCTTAACAGTAGCTGTTAAACACACATCTCCATGCAGGAACAGTGCGTTTTGGCCTGTTCTGAGCTTTTGTGACGTTTCAACCTTGTTACTGTCATTTCAACAGGTTTACATTAGTTTCTTAACAGTAGCTGTTAAACACACATCTCCATGCAGGAAACAGTGCGTTTTGGCCTGTTCTGAGCTTTTGTGACGTTTCAACCTTGTTACTGTCATTTCAACAGGTTTACATTAGTTTCTTAACAGTAGCTGTTAAACACACATCTCCATGCAGGAACAGTGCGTTTTGGCCTGTTCTGAGCTTTTGTGACGTTTCAACCTTGTTACTGTCATTTCAACAGGTTTACATTAGTTTCTTAACAGTAGCTGTTAAACACACATCTCCATGCAGGAACAGTGCGTTTTGGCCTGTTCTGAGCTTTTGTGACGTTTCAACCTTGTTACTGTCATTTCAACAGGTTTACATTAGTTTCTTAACAGTAGCTGTTAAACACACATTTCCATGCAGGAAAGTGCGTTTTGGCCTGTTCTGAGCTTTTTGTGACGTTTCAACCTTGTTACTGTCATTTCAACAGGTTTACATTAGTTTCTTAACAGTAGCTGTTAAACACACATCTCCATGCAGGAAAGTGCGTTTTGGCCTGTTCTGAGCTTTTTGTGACGTTTCAACCTTGTTACTGTCATTTCAACAGGTTTACATTAGTTTCTTAACAGTAGCTGTTAAACACACATCTCCATGCAGGAACGTGCGTTTTGGCCTGTTCTGAGCTTTTTGTGACGTTTCAACCTTGTTACTGTCATTTCAACAGGTTTACATTAGTTTCTTAACAGTAGCTGTTAAACACATCTCCATGCAGGAACAGTGCGTTTTGGCCTGTTCTGAGCTTTTGTGACGTTTCAACCTTGTTACTGTCATTTCAACAGGTTTACATTAGTTTCTTAACAGTAGCTGTTAAACACACATCTCCATGCAGGAACAGTGCGTTTTGGCCTGTTCTGAGCTTTTGTGACGTTTCAACCTTGTTACTGTCATTTCAACAGGTTTACATTAGTTTCTTAACAGTAGCTGTTAAACACATCTCCATGCAGGAACGTGCGTTTGGCCTGTTCTGAGCTTTTGTGACGTTTCAACCTTGTTACTGTCATTTCAACAGGTTTACATTAGTTTCTTAACAGTAGCTGTTAAACACACATCTCCATGCAGGAACAGTGCGTTTTGGCCTGTTCTGAGCTTTTGTGACGTTTCAACCTTGTTACTGTCATTTCAACAGGTTTACATTAGTTTCTTAACAGTAGCTGTTAAACACACATCTCCATGCAGGAACGTGCGTTTTGGCCTGTTCTGAGCTTTTGTGACGTTTCAACCTTGTTACTGTCATTTCAACAGGTTTACATTAGTTTCTTAACAGTAGCTGTTAAACACACATCTCCATGCAGGAACAGTGCGTTTTGGCCTGTTCTGAGCTTTTGTGACGTTTCAACCTTGTTACTGTCATTTCAACAGGTTTACATTAGTTTCTTAACAGTAGCTGTTAAACACACATCTCCATGCAGGAACAGTGCGTTTTGGCCTGTTCTGAGCTTTTTGTGACGTTTCAACCTTGTTACTGTCATTTCAACAGGTTTACATTAGTTTCTTAACAGTAGCTGTTAAACACACATCTCCATGCAGGAACAGTGCGTTTTGGCCTGTTCTGAGCTTTTGTGACGTTTCAACCTTGTTACTGTCATTTCAACAGGTTTACATTAGTTTCTTAACAGTAGCTGTTAAACACACATCTCCATGCAGGAACAGTGCGTTTTGGCCTGTTCTGAGCTTTTTGTGACGTTTCAACCTTGTTACTGTCATTTCAACAGGTTTACATTAGTTTCTTAACAGTAGCTGTTAAACACACATCTCCATGCAGGAACAGTGCGTTTTGGCCTGTTCTGAGCTTTTGTGACGTTTCAACCTTGTTACTGTCATTTCAACAGGTTTACATTAGTTTCTTAACAGTAGCTGTTAAACACACATCTCCATGCAGGAACAGTGCGTTTTGGCCTGTTCTGAGCTTTTGTGACGTTTCAACCTTGTTACTGTCATTTCAACAGGTTTACATTAGTTTCTTAACAGTAGCTGTTAAACACACATTTCCATGCAGGAACAGTGCGTTTTGGCCTGTTCTGAGCTTTTTGTGACGTTTCAACCTTGTTACTGTCATTTCAACAGGTTTACATTAGTTTCTTAACAGTAGCTGTTAAACACATTTCCATGCAGGAACAGTGCGTTTTGGCCTGTTCTGAGCTTTTTGTGACGTTTCAACCTTGTTACTGTCATTTCAACAGGTTTACATTAGTTTCTTAACAGTAGCTGTTAAACACACATTTCCATGCAGGAACAGTGCGTTTTGGCCTGTTCTGAGCTTTTGTGACGTTTCAACCTTGTTACTGTCATTTCAACAGGTTTACATTAGTTTCTTAACAGTAGCTGTTAAACACACATCTCCATGCAGGAACAGTGCGTTTTGGCCTGTTCTGAGCTTTTTGTGACGTTTCAACCTTGTTACTGTCATTTCAACAGGTTTACATTAGTTTCTTAACAGTAGCTGTTAAACACACATCTCCATGCAGGAACAGTGCGTTTTGGCCTGTTCTGAGCTTTTGTGACGTTTCAACCTTGTTACTGTCATTTCAACAGGTTTACATTAGTTTCTTAACAGTAGCTGTTAAACACACATCTCCATGCAGGAACAGTGCGTTTTGGCCTGTTCTGAGCTTTTGTGACGTTTCAACCTTGTTACTGTCATTTCAACAGGTTTACATTAGTTTCTTAACAGTAGCTGTTAAACACACATTTCCATGCAGGAACAGTGCGTTTTGGCCTGTTCTGAGCTTTTTGTGACGTTTCAACCTTGTTACTGTCATTTCAACAGGTTTACATTAGTTTCTTAACAGTAGCTGTTAAACACACATCTCCATGCAGGAACAGTGCGTTTTGGCCTGTTCTGAGCTTTATGTGACGTTTCAACCTTGTTACTGTCATTTCAACAGGTTTACATTAGTTTCTTAACAGTAGCTGTTAAACACACATTTCCATGCAGGAACAGTGCGTTTTGGCCTGTTCTGAGCTTTTGTGACGTTTCAACCTTGTTACTGTCATTTCAACAGGTTTACATTAGTTTCTTAACAGTAGCTGTTAAACACACATTCCATGCAGGAACAGTGCGTTTTGGCCTGTTCTGAGCTTTTGTGACGTTTCAACCTTGTTACTGTCATTTCAACAGGTTTACATTAGTTTCTTAACAGTAGCTGTTAAACACACATCCATGCAGGAACAGTGCGTTTTGGCCTGTTCTGAGCTTTTGTGACGTTTCAACCTTGTTACTGTCATTTCAACAGGTTTACATTAGTTTCTTAACAGTAGCTGTTAAACACATCTCCATGCAGGAACAGTGCGTTTTGGCCTGTTCTGAGCTTTTTGTGACGTTTCAACCTTGTTACTGTCATTTCAACAGGTTTACATTAGTTTCTTAACAGTAGCTGTTAAACACACATCTCCATGCAGGAACAGTGCGTTTTGGCCTGTTCTGAGCTTTTGTGACGTTTCAACCTTGTTACTGTCATTTCAACAGGTTTACATTAGTTTCTTAACAGTAGCTGTTAAACACATCTCCATGCAGGAACAGTGCGTTTTGGCCTGTTCTGAGCTTTTGTGACGTTTCAACCTTGTTACTGTCATTTCAACAGGTTTACATTAGTTTCTTAACAGTAGCTGTTAAACACACATCTCCATGCAGGAACAGTGCGTTTTGGCCTGTTCTGAGCTTTTTGTGACGTTTCAACCTTGTTACTGTCATTTCAACAGGTTTACATTAGTTTCTTAACAGTAGCTGTTAAACACACTCCATGCAGGAACAGTGCGTTTTGGCCTGTTCTGAGCTTTTGTGACGTTTCAACCTTGTTACTGTCATTTCAACAGGTTTACATTAGTTTCTTAACAGTAGCTGTTAAACACACATCTCCATGCAGGAACAGTGCGTTTTGGCCTGTTCTGAGCTTTTGTGACGTTTCAACCTTGTTACTGTCATTTCAACAGGTTTACATTAGTTTCTTAACAGTAGCTGTTAAACACACATTTCCATGCAGGAACAGTGCGTTTTGGCCTGTTCTGAGCTTTTGTGACGTTTCAACCTTGTTACTGTCATTTCAACAGGTTTACATTAGTTTCTTAACAGTAGCTGTTAAACACACATCTCCATGCAGGAAACGTGCGTTTTGGCCTGTTCTGAGCTTTTGTGACGTTTCAACCTTGTTACTGTCATTTCAACAGGTTTACATTAGTTTCTTAACAGTAGCTGTTAAACACATTTCCATGCAGGAACAGTGCGTTTTGGCCTGTTCTGAGCTTTTGTGACGTTTCAACCTTGTTACTGTCATTTCAACAGGTTTACATTAGTTTCTTAACAGTAGCTGTTAAACACACATTCCATGCAGGAACAGTGCGTTTTGGCCTGTTCTGAGCTTTTTGTGACGTTTCAACCTTGTTACTGTCATTTCAACAGGTTTACATTAGTTTCTTAACAGTAGCTGTTAAACACACATCTCCATGCAGGAACAGTGCGTTTTGGCCTGTTCTGAGCTTTTGTGACGTTTCAACCTTGTTACTGTCATTTCAACAGGTTTACATTAGTTTCTTAACAGTAGCTGTTAAACACACATCTCCATGCAGGAAAGTGCGTTTTGGCCTGTTCTGAGCTTTTTGTGACGTTTCAACCTTGTTACTGTCATTTCAACAGGTTTACATTAGTTTCTTAACAGTAGCTGTTAAACACACATCTCCATGCAGGAACAGTGCGTTTTGGCCTGTTCTGAGCTTTTTGTGACGTTTCAACCTTGTTACTGTCATTTCAACAGGTTTACATTAGTTTCTTAACAGTAGCTGTTAAACACACATCTCCATGCAGGAAACGTGCGTTTTGGCCTGTTCTGAGCTTTTGTGACGTTTCAACCTTGTTACTGTCATTTCAACAGGTTTACATTAGTTTCTTAACAGTAGCTGTTAAACACACATCTCCATGCAGGAACAGTGCGTTTTGGCCTGTTCTGAGCTTTTTGTGACGTTTCAACCTTGTTACTGTCATTTCAACAGGTTTACATTAGTTTCTTAACAGTAGCTGTTAAACACACATCTCCATGCAGGAACAGTGCGTTTTGGCCTGTTCTGAGCTTTTGTGACGTTTCAACCTTGTTACTGTCATTTCAACAGGTTTACATTAGTTTCTTAACAGTAGCTGTTAAACACACATCTCCATGCAGGAACAGTGCGTTTTGGCCTGTTCTGAGCTTTTGTGACGTTTCAACCTTGTTACTGTCATTTCAACAGGTTTACATTAGTTTCTTAACAGTAGCTGTTAAACACACATCTCCATGCAGGAACAGTGCGTTTTGGCCTGTTCTGAGCTTTTTGTGACGTTTCAACCTTGTTACTGTCATTTCAACAGGTTTACATTAGTTTCTTAACAGTAGCTGTTAAACACACATCTCCATGCAGGAACAGTGCGTTTTGGCCTGTTCTGAGCTTTTGTGACGTTTCAACCTTGTTACTGTCATTTCAACAGGTTTACATTAGTTTCTTAACAGTAGCTGTTAAACACATTTCCATGCAGGAACAGTGCGTTTTGGCCTGTTCTGAGCTTTTGTGACGTTTCAACCTTGTTACTGTCATTTCAACAGGTTTACATTAGTTTCTTAACAGTAGCTGTTAAACACACATTTCCATGCAGGAACAGTGCGTTTTGGCCTGTTCTGAGCTTTTTGTGACGTTTCAACCTTGTTACTGTCATTTCAACAGGTTTACATTAGTTTCTTAACAGTAGCTGTTAAACACACATTCCATGCAGGAACAGTGCGTTTTGGCCTGTTCTGAGCTTTTGTGACGTTTCAACCTTGTTACTGTCATTTCAACAGGTTTACATTAGTTTCTTAACAGTAGCTGTTAAACACACATTTCCATGCAGGAACAGTGCGTTTTGGCCTGTTCTGAGCTTTTTGTGACGTTTCAACCTTGTTACTGTCATTTCAACAGGTTTACATTAGTTTCTTAACAGTAGCTGTTAAACACACATCTCCATGCAGGAACAGTGCGTTTTGGCCTGTTCTGAGCTTTTTGTGACGTTTCAACCTTGTTACTGTCATTTCAACAGGTTTACATTAGTTTCTTAACAGTAGCTGTTAAACACACATCTCCATGCAGGAACAGTGCGTTTTGGCCTGTTCTGAGCTTTTGTGACGTTTCAACCTTGTTACTGTCATTTCAACAGGTTTACATTAGTTTCTTAACAGTAGCTGTTAAACACACATCTCCATGCAGGAACAGTGCGTTTTGGCCTGTTCTGAGCTTTTTGTGACGTTTCAACCTTGTTACTGTCATTTCAACAGGTTTACATTAGTTTCTTAACAGTAGCTGTTAAACACACATCTCCATGCAGGAACAGTGCGTTTTGGCCTGTTCTGAGCTTTTTGTGACGTTTCAACCTTGTTACTGTCATTTCAACAGGTTTACATTAGTTTCTTAACAGTAGCTGTTAAACACATCTCCATGCAGGAACAGTGCGTTTTGGCCTGTTCTGAGCTTTTTGTGACGTTTCAACCTTGTTACTGTCATTTCAACAGGTTTACATTAGTTTCTTAACAGTAGCTGTTAAACACACATTCCATGCAGGAACAGTGCGTTTTGGCCTGTTCTGAGCTTTTTGTGACGTTTCAACCTTGTTACTGTCATTTCAACAGGTTTACATTAGTTTCTTAACAGTAGCTGTTAAACACACATTCCATGCAGGAACAGTGCGTTTTGGCCTGTTCTGAGCTTTTGTGACGTTTCAACCTTGTTACTGTCATTTCAACAGGTTTACATTAGTTTCTTAACAGTAGCTGTTAAACACACATCTCCATGCAGGAACAGTGCGTTTTGGCCTGTTCTGAGCTTTTGTGACGTTTCAACCTTGTTACTGTCATTTCAACAGGTTTACATTAGTTTCTTAACAGTAGCTGTTAAACACACATCTCCATGCAGGAAACAGTGCGTTTTGGCCTGTTCTGAGCTTTTTGTGACGTTTCAACCTTGTTACTGTCATTTCAACAGGTTTACATTAGTTTCTTAACAGTAGCTGTTAAACACACATCTCCATGCAGGAACAGTGCGTTTTGGCCTGTTCTGAGCTTTTTGTGACGTTTCAACCTTGTTACTGTCATTTCAACAGGTTTACATTAGTTTCTTAACAGTAGCTGTTAAACACACATCTCCATGCAGGAACAGTGCGTTTTGGCCTGTTCTGAGCTTTTTGTGACGTTTCAACCTTGTTACTGTCATTTCAACAGGTTTACATTAGTTTCTTAACAGTAGCTGTTAAACACACATCTCCATGCAGGAACAGTGCGTTTTGGCCTGTTCTGAGCTTTTTGTGACGTTTCAACCTTGTTACTGTCATTTCAACAGGTTTACATTAGTTTCTTAACAGTAGCTGTTAAACACATCTCCATGCAGGAACAGTGCGTTTTGGCCTGTTCTGAGCTTTTGTGACGTTTCAACCTTGTTACTGTCATTTCAACAGGTTTACATTAGTTTCTTAACAGTAGCTGTTAAACACACATCTCCATGCAGGAACAGTGCGTTTTGGCCTGTTCTGAGCTTTTGTGACGTTTCAACCTTGTTACTGTCATTTCAACAGGTTTACATTAGTTTCTTAACAGTAGCTGTTAAACACACATCTCCATGCAGGAACAGTGCGTTTTGGCCTGTTCTGAGCTTTTGTGACGTTTCAACCTTGTTACTGTCATTTCAACAGGTTTACATTAGTTTCTTAACAGTAGCTGTTAAACACACATCTCCATGCAGGAACAGTGCGTTTTGGCCTGTTCTGAGCTTTTGTGACGTTTCAACCTTGTTACTGTCATTTCAACAGGTTTACATTAGTTTCTTAACAGTAGCTGTTAAACACACATCTCCATGCAGGAACAGTGCGTTTTGGCCTGTTCTGAGCTTTTGTGACGTTTCAACCTTGTTACTGTCATTTCAACAGGTTTACATTAGTTTCTTAACAGTAGCTGTTAAACACACATCTCCATGCAGGAACAGTGCGTTTTGGCCTGTTCTGAGCTTTTGTGACGTTTCAACCTTGTTACTGTCATTTCAACAGGTTTACATTAGTTTCTTAACAGTAGCTGTTAAACACACATCTCCATGCAGGAACAGTGCGTTTTGGCCTGTTCTGAGCTTTTTGTGACGTTTCAACCTTGTTACTGTCATTTCAACAGGTTTACATTAGTTTCTTAACAGTAGCTGTTAAACACATTTCCATGCAGGAACAGTGCGTTTTGGCCTGTTCTGAGCTTTTGTGACGTTTCAACCTTGTTACTGTCATTTCAACAGGTTTACATTAGTTTCTTAACAGTAGCTGTTAAACACACATCTCCATGCAGGAACAGTGCGTTTTGGCCTGTTCTGAGCTTTTGTGACGTTTCAACCTTGTTACTGTCATTTCAACAGGTTTACATTAGTTTCTTAACAGTAGCTGTTAAACACACATTCCATGCAGGAACGTGCGTTTTGGCCTGTTCTGAGCTTTTTGTGACGTTTCAACCTTGTTACTGTCATTTCAACAGGTTTACATTAGTTTCTTAACAGTAGCTGTTAAACACACATCTCCATGCAGGAACAGTGCGTTTTGGCCTGTTCTGAGCTTTTGTGACGTTTCAACCTTGTTACTGTCATTTCAACAGGTTTACATTAGTTTCTTAACAGTAGCTGTTAAACACACATCTCCATGCAGGAAAGTGCGTTTTGGCCTGTTCTGAGCTTTTGTGACGTTTCAACCTTGTTACTGTCATTTCAACAGGTTTACATTAGTTTCTTAACAGTAGCTGTTAAACACATCTCCATGCAGGAACAGTGCGTTTTGGCCTGTTCTGAGCTTTTGTGACGTTTCAACCTTGTTACTGTCATTTCAACAGGTTTACATTAGTTTCTTAACAGTAGCTGTTAAACACATCTCCATGCAGGAACAGTGCGTTTTGGCCTGTTCTGAGCTTTTTGTGACGTTTCAACCTTGTTACTGTCATTTCAACAGGTTTACATTAGTTTCTTAACAGTAGCTGTTAAACACATCTCCATGCAGGAACGTGCGTTTGGCCTGTTCTGAGCTTTTTGACGTTTCAACCTTGTTACTGTCATTTCAACAGGTTTACATTAGTTTCTTAACAGTAGCTGTTAAACACATCTCCATGCAGGAAAGTGCGTTTGGCCTGTTCTGAGCTTTTTGTGACGTTTCAACCTTGTTACTGTCATTTCAACAGGTTTACATTAGTTTCTTAACAGTAGCTGTTAAACACACATCTCCATGCAGGAACAGTGCGTTTGGCCTGTTCTGAGCTTTTGTGACGTTTCAACCTTGTTACTGTCATTTCAACAGGTTTACATTAGTTTCTTAACAGTAGCTGTTAAACACACATCTCCATGCAGGAACGTGCGTTTTGGCCTGTTCTGAGCTTTTTGTGACGTTTCAACCTTGTTACTGTCATTTCAACAGGTTTACATTAGTTTCTTAACAGTAGCTGTTAAACACACATCTCCATGCAGGAACAGTGCGTTTTGGCCTGTTCTGAGCTTTTGTGACGTTTCAACCTTGTTACTGTCATTTCAACAGGTTTACATTAGTTTCTTAACAGTAGCTGTTAAACACACATCTCCATGCAGGAAACGTGCGTTTTGGCCTGTTCTGAGCTTTTGTGACGTTTCAACCTTGTTACTGTCATTTCAACAGGTTTACATTAGTTTCTTAACAGTAGCTGTTAAACACACATCTCCATGCAGGAAAGTGCGTTTTGGCCTGTTCTGAGCTTTTTGTGACGTTTCAACCTTGTTACTGTCATTTCAACAGGTTTACATTAGTTTCTTAACAGTAGCTGTTAAACACACATCTCCATGCAGGAACAGTGCGTTTTGGCCTGTTCTGAGCTTTTGTGACGTTTCAACCTTGTTACTGTCATTTCAACAGGTTTACATTAGTTTCTTAACAGTAGCTGTTAAACACACATCTCCATGCAGGAACGTGCGTTTTGGCCTGTTCTGAGCTTTTGTGACGTTTCAACCTTGTTACTGTCATTTCAACAGGTTTACATTAGTTTCTTAACAGTAGCTGTTAAACACACATCTCCATGCAGGAAACAGTGCGTTTTGGCCTGTTCTGAGCTTTTGTGACGTTTCAACCTTGTTACTGTCATTTCAACAGGTTTACATTAGTTTCTTAACAGTAGCTGTTAAACACACATCTCCATGCAGGAACAGTGCGTTTTGGCCTGTTCTGAGCTTTTGTGACGTTTCAACCTTGTTACTGTCATTTCAACAGGTTTACATTAGTTTCTTAACAGTAGCTGTTAAACACATCTCCATGCAGGAACAGTGCGTTTTGGCCTGTTCTGAGCTTTTGTGACGTTTCAACCTTGTTACTGTCATTTCAACAGGTTTACATTAGTTTCTTAACAGTAGCTGTTAAACACACATCTCCATGCAGGAACGTGCGTTTGGCCTGTTCTGAGCTTTTGTGACGTTTCAACCTTGTTACTGTCATTTCAACAGGTTTACATTAGTTTCTTAACAGTAGCTGTTAAACACATCTCCATGCAGGAACAGTGCGTTTTGGCCTGTTCTGAGCTTTTTGTGACGTTTCAACCTTGTTACTGTCATTTCAACAGGTTTACATTAGTTTCTTAACAGTAGCTGTTAAACACACATCTCCATGCAGGAACGTGCGTTTTGGCCTGTTCTGAGCTTTTGTGACGTTTCAACCTTGTTACTGTCATTTCAACAGGTTTACATTAGTTTCTTAACAGTAGCTGTTAAACACACATCTCCATGCAGGAAACAGTGCGTTTTGGCCTGTTCTGAGCTTTTGTGACGTTTCAACCTTGTTACTGTCATTTCAACAGGTTTACATTAGTTTCTTAACAGTAGCTGTTAAACACACATTTCCATGCAGGAACGTGCGTTTTGGCCTGTTCTGAGCTTTTTGTGACGTTTCAACCTTGTTACTGTCATTTCAACAGGTTTACATTAGTTTCTTAACAGTAGCTGTTAAACACATCTCCATGCAGGAACAGTGCGTTTTGGCCTGTTCTGAGCTTTTTGTGACGTTTCAACCTTGTTACTGTCATTTCAACAGGTTTACATTAGTTTCTTAACAGTAGCTGTTAAACACATCTCCATGCAGGAACGTGCGTTTTGGCCTGTTCTGAGCTTTTGTGACGTTTCAACCTTGTTACTGTCATTTCAACAGGTTTACATTAGTTTCTTAACAGTAGCTGTTAAACACACATCTCCATGCAGGAACAGTGCGTTTTGGCCTGTTCTGAGCTTTTGTGACGTTTCAACCTTGTTACTGTCATTTCAACAGGTTTACATTAGTTTCTTAACAGTAGCTGTTAAACACACATCTCCATGCAGGAAAGTGCGTTTTGGCCTGTTCTGAGCTTTTGTGACGTTTCAACCTTGTTACTGTCATTTCAACAGGTTTACATTAGTTTCTTAACAGTAGCTGTTAAACACACATCTCCATGCAGGAACAGTGCGTTTTGGCCTGTTCTGAGCTTTTGTGACGTTTCAACCTTGTTACTGTCATTTCAACAGGTTTACATTAGTTTCTTAACAGTAGCTGTTAAACACACATCCATGCAGGAACAGTGCGTTTTGGCCTGTTCTGAGCTTTTGTGACGTTTCAACCTTGTTACTGTCATTTCAACAGGTTTACATTAGTTTCTTAACAGTAGCTGTTAAACACACATCTCCATGCAGGAACAGTGCGTTTTGGCCTGTTCTGAGCTTTTGTGACGTTTCAACCTTGTTACTGTCATTTCAACAGGTTTACATTAGTTTCTTAACAGTAGCTGTTAAACACACATCTCCATGCAGGAAACAGTGCGTTTTGGCCTGTTCTGAGCTTTTGTGACGTTTCAACCTTGTTACTGTCATTTCAACAGGTTTACATTAGTTTCTTAACAGTAGCTGTTAAACACACATCTCCATGCAGGAACAGTGCGTTTTGGCCTGTTCTGAGCTTTTGTGACGTTTCAACCTTGTTACTGTCATTTCAACAGGTTTACATTAGTTTCTTAACAGTAGCTGTTAAACACATCTCCATGCAGGAAAGTGCGTTTTGGCCTGTTCTGAGCTTTTGTGACGTTTCAACCTTGTTACTGTCATTTCAACAGGTTTACATTAGTTTCTTAACAGTAGCTGTTAAACACACATCTCCATGCAGGAACAGTGCGTTTTGGCCTGTTCTGAGCTTTTGTGACGTTTCAACCTTGTTACTGTCATTTCAACAGGTTTACATTAGTTTCTTAACAGTAGCTGTTAAACACACATCTCCATGCAGGAACAGTGCGTTTTGGCCTGTTCTGAGCTTTTTGTGACGTTTCAACCTTGTTACTGTCATTTCAACAGGTTTACATTAGTTTCTTAACAGTAGCTGTTAAACACACATCTCCATGCAGGAACAGTGCGTTTGGCCTGTTCTGAGCTTTTGTGACGTTTCAACCTTGTTACTGTCATTTCAACAGGTTTACATTAGTTTCTTAACAGTAGCTGTTAAACACACATCTCCATGCAGGAAAGTGCGTTTTGGCCTGTTCTGAGCTTTTGTGACGTTTCAACCTTGTTACTGTCATTTCAACAGGTTTACATTAGTTTCTTAACAGTAGCTGTTAAACACACATCTCCATGCAGGAAAGTGCGTTTTGGCCTGTTCTGAGCTTTTGTGACGTTTCAACCTTGTTACTGTCATTTCAACAGGTTTACATTAGTTTCTTAACAGTAGCTGTTAAACACACATCTCCATGCAGGAACAGTGCGTTTTGGCCTGTTCTGAGCTTTTGTGACGTTTCAACCTTGTTACTGTCATTTCAACAGGTTTACATTAGTTTCTTAACAGTAGCTGTTAAACACACATCTCCATGCAGGAACAGTGCGTTTTGGCCTGTTCTGAGCTTTTGTGACGTTTCAACCTTGTTACTGTCATTTCAACAGGTTTACATTAGTTTCTTAACAGTAGCTGTTAAACACACATCTCCATGCAGGAACGTGCGTTTGGCCTGTTCTGAGCTTTTTGTGACGTTTCAACCTTGTTACTGTCATTTCAACAGGTTTACATTAGTTTCTTAACAGTAGCTGTTAAACACACATCCATGCAGGAAAGTGCGTTTTGGCCTGTTCTGAGCTTTTGTGACGTTTCAACCTTGTTACTGTCATTTCAACAGGTTTACATTAGTTTCTTAACAGTAGCTGTTAAACACACATCTCCATGCAGGAACAGTGCGTTTGGCCTGTTCTGAGCTTTTTGTGACGTTTCAACCTTGTTACTGTCATTTCAACAGGTTTACATTAGTTTCTTAACAGTAGCTGTTAAACACATCTCCATGCAGGAACAGTGCGTTTTGGCCTGTTCTGAGCTTTTGTGACGTTTCAACCTTGTTACTGTCATTTCAACAGGTTTACATTAGTTTCTTAACAGTAGCTGTTAAACACACATCTCCATGCAGGAACAGTGCGTTTTGGCCTGTTCTGAGCTTTTTGTGACGTTTCAACCTTGTTACTGTCATTTCAACAGGTTTACATTAGTTTCTTAACAGTAGCTGTTAAACACACATCTCCATGCAGGAAACAGTGCGTTTGGCCTGTTCTGAGCTTTTGTGACGTTTCAACCTTGTTACTGTCATTTCAACAGGTTTACATTAGTTTCTTAACAGTAGCTGTTAAACACACATCTCCATGCAGGAACAGTGCGTTTTGGCCTGTTCTGAGCTTTTTGTGACGTTTCAACCTTGTTACTGTCATTTCAACAGGTTTACATTAGTTTCTTAACAGTAGCTGTTAAACACACATCTCCATGCAGGAACAGTGCGTTTTGGCCTGTTCTGAGCTTTTGTGACGTTTCAACCTTGTTACTGTCATTTCAACAGGTTTACATTAGTTTCTTAACAGTAGCTGTTAAACACACATCTCCATGCAGGAACGTGCGTTTTGGCCTGTTCTGAGCTTTTTGTGACGTTTCAACCTTGTTACTGTCATTTCAACAGGTTTACATTAGTTTCTTAACAGTAGCTGTTAAACACACATCTCCATGCAGGAAAGTGCGTTTTGGCCTGTTCTGAGCTTTTGTGACGTTTCAACCTTGTTACTGTCATTTCAACAGGTTTACATTAGTTTCTTAACAGTAGCTGTTAAACACACATCTCCATGCAGGAACGTGCGTTTTGGCCTGTTCTGAGCTTTTGTGACGTTTCAACCTTGTTACTGTCATTTCAACAGGTTTACATTAGTTTCTTAACAGTAGCTGTTAAACACACATCTCCATGCAGGAACAGTGCGTTTTGGCCTGTTCTGAGCTTTTTGTGACGTTTCAACCTTGTTACTGTCATTTCAACAGGTTTACATTAGTTTCTTAACAGTAGCTGTTAAACACACATCTCCATGCAGGAACAGTGCGTTTTGGCCTGTTCTGAGCTTTTGTGACGTTTCAACCTTGTTACTGTCATTTCAACAGGTTTACATTAGTTTCTTAACAGTAGCTGTTAAACACACATCTCCATGCAGGAACAGTGCGTTTTGGCCTGTTCTGAGCTTTTGTGACGTTTCAACCTTGTTACTGTCATTTCAACAGGTTTACATTAGTTTCTTAACAGTAGCTGTTAAACACACATCTCCATGCAGGAACAGTGCGTTTTGGCCTGTTCTGAGCTTTTGTGACGTTTCAACCTTGTTACTGTCATTTCAACAGGTTTACATTAGTTTCTTAACAGTAGCTGTTAAACACATCTCCATGCAGGAACGTGCGTTTTGGCCTGTTCTGAGCTTTTGTGACGTTTCAACCTTGTTACTGTCATTTCAACAGGTTTACATTAGTTTCTTAACAGTAGCTGTTAAACACACATCCATGCAGGAAACGTGCGTTTTGGCCTGTTCTGAGCTTTTGTGACGTTTCAACCTTGTTACTGTCATTTCAACAGGTTTACATTAGTTTCTTAACAGTAGCTGTTAAACACACATTTCCATGCAGGAACAGTGCGTTTTGGCCTGTTCTGAGCTTTTGTGACGTTTCAACCTTGTTACTGTCATTTCAACAGGTTTACATTAGTTTCTTAACAGTAGCTGTTAAACACATCTCCATGCAGGAACAGTGCGTTTTGGCCTGTTCTGAGCTTTTTGTGACGTTTCAACCTTGTTACTGTCATTTCAACAGGTTTACATTAGTTTCTTAACAGTAGCTGTTAAACACATCTCCATGCAGGAAACGTGCGTTTTGGCCTGTTCTGAGCTTTTGTGACGTTTCAACCTTGTTACTGTCATTTCAACAGGTTTACATTAGTTTCTTAACAGTAGCTGTTAAACACACATCTCCATGCAGGAACAGTGCGTTTTGGCCTGTTCTGAGCTTTTGTGACGTTTCAACCTTGTTACTGTCATTTCAACAGGTTTACATTAGTTTCTTAACAGTAGCTGTTAAACACACATCTCCATGCAGGAACGTGCGTTTTGGCCTGTTCTGAGCTTTTGTGACGTTTCAACCTTGTTACTGTCATTTCAACAGGTTTACATTAGTTTCTTAACAGTAGCTGTTAAACACATCTCCATGCAGGAACAGTGCGTTTTGGCCTGTTCTGAGCTTTTGTGACGTTTCAACCTTGTTACTGTCATTTCAACAGGTTTACATTAGTTTCTTAACAGTAGCTGTTAAACACACATCTCCATGCAGGAACAGTGCGTTTGGCCTGTTCTGAGCTTTTGTGACGTTTCAACCTTGTTACTGTCATTTCAACAGGTTTACATTAGTTTCTTAACAGTAGCTGTTAAACACACATCTCCATGCAGGAAAGTGCGTTTTGGCCTGTTCTGAGCTTTTTGACGTTTCAACCTTGTTACTGTCATTTCAACAGGTTTACATTAGTTTCTTAACAGTAGCTGTTAAACACACATCTCCATGCAGGAAACAGTGCGTTTGGCCTGTTCTGAGCTTTTGTGACGTTTCAACCTTGTTACTGTCATTTCAACAGGTTTACATTAGTTTCTTAACAGTAGCTGTTAAACACACATTCCATGCAGGAACAGTGCGTTTTGGCCTGTTCTGAGCTTTTGTGACGTTTCAACCTTGTTACTGTCATTTCAACAGGTTTACATTAGTTTCTTAACAGTAGCTGTTAAACACACATTTCCATGCAGGAACAGTGCGTTTTGGCCTGTTCTGAGCTTTTGTGACGTTTCAACCTTGTTACTGTCATTTCAACAGGTTTACATTAGTTTCTTAACAGTAGCTGTTAAACACACATCTCCATGCAGGAACAGTGCGTTTTGGCCTGTTCTGAGCTTTTGTGACGTTTCAACCTTGTTACTGTCATTTCAACAGGTTTACATTAGTTTCTTAACAGTAGCTGTTAAACACACATCTCCATGCAGGAACGTGCGTTTTGGCCTGTTCTGAGCTTTTGTGACGTTTCAACCTTGTTACTGTCATTTCAACAGGTTTACATTAGTTTCTTAACAGTAGCTGTTAAACACACATTTCCATGCAGGAACAGTGCGTTTTGGCCTGTTCTGAGCTTTTGTGACGTTTCAACCTTGTTACTGTCATTTCAACAGGTTTACATTAGTTTCTTAACAGTAGCTGTTAAACACACATCTCCATGCAGGAACAGTGCGTTTTGGCCTGTTCTGAGCTTTTTGTGACGTTTCAACCTTGTTACTGTCATTTCAACAGGTTTACATTAGTTTCTTAACAGTAGCTGTTAAACACACATTCCATGCAGGAACAGTGCGTTTTGGCCTGTTCTGAGCTTTTTGTGACGTTTCAACCTTGTTACTGTCATTTCAACAGGTTTACATTAGTTTCTTAACAGTAGCTGTTAAACACACATCTCCATGCAGGAACAGTGCGTTTTGGCCTGTTCTGAGCTTTTGTGACGTTTCAACCTTGTTACTGTCATTTCAACAGGTTTACATTAGTTTCTTAACAGTAGCTGTTAAACACACATCTCCATGCAGGAACAGTGCGTTTTGGCCTGTTCTGAGCTTTTGTGACGTTTCAACCTTGTTACTGTCATTTCAACAGGTTTACATTAGTTTCTTAACAGTAGCTGTTAAACACACATCTCCATGCAGGAAAGTGCGTTTTGGCCTGTTCTGAGCTTTTGTGACGTTTCAACCTTGTTACTGTCATTTCAACAGGTTTACATTAGTTTCTTAACAGTAGCTGTTAAACACATCTCCATGCAGGAACGTGCGTTTTGGCCTGTTCTGAGCTTTTGTGACGTTTCAACCTTGTTACTGTCATTTCAACAGGTTTACATTAGTTTCTTAACAGTAGCTGTTAAACACACATCTCCATGCAGGAAAGTGCGTTTTGGCCTGTTCTGAGCTTTTTGTGACGTTTCAACCTTGTTACTGTCATTTCAACAGGTTTACATTAGTTTCTTAACAGTAGCTGTTAAACACACTCCATGCAGGAAAGTGCGTTTTGGCCTGTTCTGAGCTTTTGTGACGTTTCAACCTTGTTACTGTCATTTCAACAGGTTTACATTAGTTTCTTAACAGTAGCTGTTAAACACATCTCCATGCAGGAAACAGTGCGTTTTGGCCTGTTCTGAGCTTTTTGTGACGTTTCAACCTTGTTACTGTCATTTCAACAGGTTTACATTAGTTTCTTAACAGTAGCTGTTAAACACACATCTCCATGCAGGAACAGTGCGTTTTGGCCTGTTCTGAGCTTTTTGTGACGTTTCAACCTTGTTACTGTCATTTCAACAGGTTTACATTAGTTTCTTAACAGTAGCTGTTAAACACACATCTCCATGCAGGAAACAGTGCGTTTTGGCCTGTTCTGAGCTTTTTGTGACGTTTCAACCTTGTTACTGTCATTTCAACAGGTTTACATTAGTTTCTTAACAGTAGCTGTTAAACACACATCTCCATGCAGGAACGTGCGTTTTGGCCTGTTCTGAGCTTTTGTGACGTTTCAACCTTGTTACTGTCATTTCAACAGGTTTACATTAGTTTCTTAACAGTAGCTGTTAAACACATCTCCATGCAGGAACAGTGCGTTTTGGCCTGTTCTGAGCTTTTTGTGACGTTTCAACCTTGTTACTGTCATTTCAACAGGTTTACATTAGTTTCTTAACAGTAGCTGTTAAACACACATCTCCATGCAGGAAAGTGCGTTTGGCCTGTTCTGAGCTTTTTGTGACGTTTCAACCTTGTTACTGTCATTTCAACAGGTTTACATTAGTTTCTTAACAGTAGCTGTTAAACACACATCTCCATGCAGGAAAGTGCGTTTTGGCCTGTTCTGAGCTTTTGTGACGTTTCAACCTTGTTACTGTCATTTCAACAGGTTTACATTAGTTTCTTAACAGTAGCTGTTAAACACATCTCCATGCAGGAAACAGTGCGTTTTGGCCTGTTCTGAGCTTTTGTGACGTTTCAACCTTGTTACTGTCATTTCAACAGGTTTACATTAGTTTCTTAACAGTAGCTGTTAAACACACATCTCCATGCAGGAAACGTGCGTTTTGGCCTGTTCTGAGCTTTTGTGACGTTTCAACCTTGTTACTGTCATTTCAACAGGTTTACATTAGTTTCTTAACAGTAGCTGTTAAACACACATCTCCATGCAGGAAAGTGCGTTTTGGCCTGTTCTGAGCTTTTGTGACGTTTCAACCTTGTTACTGTCATTTCAACAGGTTTACATTAGTTTCTTAACAGTAGCTGTTAAACACACATCTCCATGCAGGAAACGTGCGTTTTGGCCTGTTCTGAGCTTTTTGTGACGTTTCAACCTTGTTACTGTCATTTCAACAGGTTTACATTAGTTTCTTAACAGTAGCTGTTAAACACACATCTCCATGCAGGAAACGTGCGTTTTGGCCTGTTCTGAGCTTTTGTGACGTTTCAACCTTGTTACTGTCATTTCAACAGGTTTACATTAGTTTCTTAACAGTAGCTGTTAAACACACATCTCCATGCAGGAAACGTGCGTTTTGGCCTGTTCTGAGCTTTTGTGACGTTTCAACCTTGTTACTGTCATTTCAACAGGTTTACATTAGTTTCTTAACAGTAGCTGTTAAACACATCTCCATGCAGGAAAGTGCGTTTTGGCCTGTTCTGAGCTTTTGTGACGTTTCAACCTTGTTACTGTCATTTCAACAGGTTTACATTAGTTTCTTAACAGTAGCTGTTAAACACACATCTCCATGCAGGAAACGTGCGTTTTGGCCTGTTCTGAGCTTTTGTGACGTTTCAACCTTGTTACTGTCATTTCAACAGGTTTACATTAGTTTCTTAACAGTAGCTGTTAAACACACATCTCCATGCAGGAAACAGTGCGTTTTGGCCTGTTCTGAGCTTTTTGTGACGTTTCAACCTTGTTACTGTCATTTCAACAGGTTTACATTAGTTTCTTAACAGTAGCTGTTAAACACACATCTCCATGCAGGAAAGTGCGTTTTGGCCTGTTCTGAGCTTTTGTGACGTTTCAACCTTGTTACTGTCATTTCAACAGGTTTACATTAGTTTCTTAACAGTAGCTGTTAAACACACATCTCCATGCAGGAAACGTGCGTTTTGGCCTGTTCTGAGCTTTTGTGACGTTTCAACCTTGTTACTGTCATTTCAACAGGTTTACATTAGTTTCTTAACAGTAGCTGTTAAACACACATCTCCATGCAGGAAACGTGCGTTTTGGCCTGTTCTGAGCTTTTGTGACGTTTCAACCTTGTTACTGTCATTTCAACAGGTTTACATTAGTTTCTTAACAGTAGCTGTTAAACACACATCTCCATGCAGGAAACGTGCGTTTGGCCTGTTCTGAGCTTTTTGTGACGTTTCAACCTTGTTACTGTCATTTCAACAGGTTTACATTAGTTTCTTAACAGTAGCTGTTAAACACACATCTCCATGCAGGAAACGTGCGTTTTGGCCTGTTCTGAGCTTTTGTGACGTTTCAACCTTGTTACTGTCATTTCAACAGGTTTACATTAGTTTCTTAACAGTAGCTGTTAAACACACATCTCCATGCAGGAAACGTGCGTTTTGGCCTGTTCTGAGCTTTTGTGACGTTTCAACCTTGTTACTGTCATTTCAACAGGTTTACATTAGTTTCTTAACAGTAGCTGTTAAACACACATCTCCATGCAGGAAACGTGCGTTTTGGCCTGTTCTGAGCTTTTGTGACGTTTCAACCTTGTTACTGTCATTTCAACAGGTTTACATTAGTTTCTTAACAGTAGCTGTTAAACACACATCTCCATGCAGGAAACGTGCGTTTTGGCCTGTTCTGAGCTTTTTGTGACGTTTCAACCTTGTTACTGTCATTTCAACAGGTTTACATTAGTTTCTTAACAGTAGCTGTTAAACACACATCTCCATGCAGGAAACGTGCGTTTTGGCCTGTTCTGAGCTTTTGTGACGTTTCAACCTTGTTACTGTCATTTCAACAGGTTTACATTAGTTTCTTAACAGTAGCTGTTAAACACACATCTCCATGCAGGAAACGTGCGTTTTGGCCTGTTCTGAGCTTTTGTGACGTTTCAACCTTGTTACTGTCATTTCAACAGGTTTACATTAGTTTCTTAACAGTAGCTGTTAAACACACATCTCCATGCAGGAAACGTGCGTTTTGGCCTGTTCTGAGCTTTTTGTGACGTTTCAACCTTGTTACTGTCATTTCAACAGGTTTACATTAGTTTCTTAACAGTAGCTGTTAAACACACATCTCCATGCAGGAAACGTGCGTTTTGGCCTGTTCTGAGCTTTTTGTGACGTTTCAACCTTGTTACTGTCATTTCAACAGGTTTACATTAGTTTCTTAACAGTAGCTGTTAAACACACATCTCCATGCAGGAAACGTGCGTTTTGGCCTGTTCTGAGCTTTTTGTGACGTTTCAACCTTGTTACTGTCATTTCAACAGGTTTACATTAGTTTCTTAACAGTAGCTGTTAAACACACATCTCCATGCAGGAAACGTGCGTTTTGGCCTGTTCTGAGCTTTTGTGACGTTTCAACCTTGTTACTGTCATTTCAACAGGTTTACATTAGTTTCTTAACAGTAGCTGTTAAACACACATCTCCATGCAGGAAACGTGCGTTTTGGCCTGTTCTGAGCTTTTGTGACGTTTCAACCTTGTTACTGTCATTTCAACAGGTTTACATTAGTTTCTTAACAGTAGCTGTTAAACACACATCTCCATGCAGGAAACGTGCGTTTTGGCCTGTTCTGAGCTTTTGTGACGTTTCAACCTTGTTACTGTCATTTCAACAGGTTTACATTAGTTTCTTAACAGTAGCTGTTAAACACACATCTCCATGCAGGAAACGTGCGTTTTGGCCTGTTCTGAGCTTTTGTGACGTTTCAACCTTGTTACTGTCATTTCAACAGGTTTACATTAGTTTCTTAACAGTAGCTGTTAAACACACATCTCCATGCAGGAAACGTGCGTTTTGGCCTGTTCTGAGCTTTTGTGACGTTTCAACCTTGTTACTGTCATTTCAACAGGTTTACATTAGTTTCTTAACAGTAGCTGTTAAACACACATCTCCATGCAGGAAACGTGCGTTTTGGCCTGTTCTGAGCTTTTGTGACGTTTCAACCTTGTTACTGTCATTTCAACAGGTTTACATTAGTTTCTTAACAGTAGCTGTTAAACACACTCCATGCAGGAAACGTGCGTTTTGGCCTGTTCTGAGCTTTTGTGACGTTTCAACCTTGTTACTGTCATTTCAACAGGTTTACATTAGTTTCTTAACAGTAGCTGTTAAACACACATCTCCATGCAGGAAACGTGCGTTTTGGCCTGTTCTGAGCTTTTTGTGACGTTTCAACCTTGTTACTGTCATTTCAACAGGTTTACATTAGTTTCTTAACAGTAGCTGTTAAACACACATCTCCATGCAGGAAACGTGCGTTTTGGCCTGTTCTGAGCTTTTTGTGACGTTTCAACCTTGTTACTGTCATTTCAACAGGTTTACATTAGTTTCTTAACAGTAGCTGTTAAACACACATCTCCATGCAGGAACGTGCGTTTGGCCTGTTCTGAGCTTTTGTGACGTTTCAACCTTGTTACTGTCATTTCAACAGGTTTACATTAGTTTCTTAACAGTAGCTGTTAAACACACATCTCCATGCAGGAAACGTGCGTTTTGGCCTGTTCTGAGCTTTTGTGACGTTTCAACCTTGTTACTGTCATTTCAACAGGTTTACATTAGTTTCTTAACAGTAGCTGTTAAACACATCTCCATGCAGGAAACGTGCGTTTTGGCCTGTTCTGAGCTTTTGTGACGTTTCAACCTTGTTACTGTCATTTCAACAGGTTTACATTAGTTTCTTAACAGTAGCTGTTAAACACACATCTCCATGCAGGAAACGTGCGTTTTGGCCTGTTCTGAGCTTTTGTGACGTTTCAACCTTGTTACTGTCATTTCAACAGGTTTACATTAGTTTCTTAACAGTAGCTGTTAAACACACATCTCCATGCAGGAACGTGCGTTTTGGCCTGTTCTGAGCTTTTGTGACGTTTCAACCTTGTTACTGTCATTTCAACAGGTTTACATTAGTTTCTTAACAGTAGCTGTTAAACACACATCTCCATGCAGGAAACGTGCGTTTTGGCCTGTTCTGAGCTTTTGTGACGTTTCAACCTTGTTACTGTCATTTCAACAGGTTTACATTAGTTTCTTAACAGTAGCTGTTAAACACACATCTCCATGCAGGAAACGCGTTTTGGCCTGTTCTGAGCTTTTGTGACGTTTCAACCTTGTTACTGTCATTTCAACAGGTTTACATTAGTTTCTTAACAGTAGCTGTTAAACACACATCTCCATGCAGGAAACGTGCGTTTGGCCTGTTCTGAGCTTTTTGTGACGTTTCAACCTTGTTACTGTCATTTCAACAGGTTTACATTAGTTTCTTAACAGTAGCTGTTAAACACACATCTCCATGCAGGAAACGTTTTGGCCTGTTCTGAGCTTTTGTGACGTTTCAACCTTGTTACTGTCATTTCAACAGGTTTACATTAGTTTCTTAACAGTAGCTGTTAAACACACATCTCCATGCAGGAAACGTGCGTTTTGGCCTGTTCTGAGCTTTTGTGACGTTTCAACCTTGTTACTGTCATTTCAACAGGTTTACATTAGTTTCTTAACAGTAGCTGTTAAACACACATCTCCATGCAGGAAACGTGCGTTTTGGCCTGTTCTGAGCTTTTGTGACGTTTCAACCTTGTTACTGTCATTTCAACAGGTTTACATTAGTTTCTTAACAGTAGCTGTTAAACACATCTCCATGCAGGAAACGTGCGTTTTGGCCTGTTCTGAGCTTTTTGTGACGTTTCAACCTTGTTACTGTCATTTCAACAGGTTTACATTAGTTTCTTAACAGTAGCTGTTAAACACACATCTCCATGCAGGAAACGTGCGTTTTGGCCTGTTCTGAGCTTTTTGTGACGTTTCAACCTTGTTACTGTCATTTCAACAGGTTTACATTAGTTTCTTAACAGTAGCTGTTAAACACACATCTCCATGCAGGAAACGTGCGTTTTGGCCTGTTCTGAGCTTTTTGTGACGTTTCAACCTTGTTACTGTCATTTCAACAGGTTTACATTAGTTTCTTAACAGTAGCTGTTAAACACACATCTCCATGCAGGAAACGTGCGTTTTGGCCTGTTCTGAGCTTTTGTGACGTTTCAACCTTGTTACTGTCATTTCAACAGGTTTACATTAGTTTCTTAACAGTAGCTGTTAAACACACATCTCCATGCAGGAAACGTGCGTTTTGGCCTGTTCTGAGCTTTTGTGACGTTTCAACCTTGTTACTGTCATTTCAACAGGTTTACATTAGTTTCTTAACAGTAGCTGTTAAACACACATCCATGCAGGAAACGTGCGTTTTGGCCTGTTCTGAGCTTTTGTGACGTTTCAACCTTGTTACTGTCATTTCAACAGGTTTACATTAGTTTCTTAACAGTAGCTGTTAAACACACATCTCCATGCAGGAAACGTGCGTTTTGGCCTGTTCTGAGCTTTTGTGACGTTTCAACCTTGTTACTGTCATTTCAACAGGTTTACATTAGTTTCTTAACAGTAGCTGTTAAACACACATCTCCATGCAGGAAACGTGCGTTTTGGCCTGTTCTGAGCTTTTGTGACGTTTCAACCTTGTTACTGTCATTTCAACAGGTTTACATTAGTTTCTTAACAGTAGCTGTTAAACACACATCTCCATGCAGGAAACGTGCGTTTTGGCCTGTTCTGAGCTTTTGTGACGTTTCAACCTTGTTACTGTCATTTCAACAGGTTTACATTAGTTTCTTAACAGTAGCTGTTAAACACACATCTCCATGCAGGAAACGTGCGTTTTGGCCTGTTCTGAGCTTTTGTGACGTTTCAACCTTGTTACTGTCATTTCAACAGGTTTACATTAGTTTCTTAACAGTAGCTGTTAAACACACATCTCCATGCAGGAAACGTGCGTTTTGGCCTGTTCTGAGCTTTTTGTGACGTTTCAACCTTGTTACTGTCATTTCAACAGGTTTACATTAGTTTCTTAACAGTAGCTGTTAAACACACATCTCCATGCAGGAAACGTGCGTTTGGCCTGTTCTGAGCTTTTGTGACGTTTCAACCTTGTTACTGTCATTTCAACAGGTTTACATTAGTTTCTTAACAGTAGCTGTTAAACACACATCTCCATGCAGGAAACGTGCGTTTTGGCCTGTTCTGAGCTTTTGTGACGTTTCAACCTTGTTACTGTCATTTCAACAGGTTTACATTAGTTTCTTAACAGTAGCTGTTAAACACACATCTCCATGCAGGAAACGTGCGTTTTGGCCTGTTCTGAGCTTTTGTGACGTTTCAACCTTGTTACTGTCATTTCAACAGGTTTACATTAGTTTCTTAACAGTAGCTGTTAAACACACATCTCCATGCAGGAAACGTGCGTTTTGGCCTGTTCTGAGCTTTTGTGACGTTTCAACCTTGTTACTGTCATTTCAACAGGTTTACATTAGTTTCTTAACAGTAGCTGTTAAACACACATCTCCATGCAGGAAACGTGCGTTTTGGCCTGTTCTGAGCTTTTGTGACGTTTCAACCTTGTTACTGTCATTTCAACAGGTTTACATTAGTTTCTTAACAGTAGCTGTTAAACACACATCTCCATGCAGGAAACGTGCGTTTTGGCCTGTTCTGAGCTTTTGTGACGTTTCAACCTTGTTACTGTCATTTCAACAGGTTTACATTAGTTTCTTAACAGTAGCTGTTAAACACACATCTCCATGCAGGAAACGTGCGTTTTGGCCTGTTCTGAGCTTTTGTGACGTTTCAACCTTGTTACTGTCATTTCAACAGGTTTACATTAGTTTCTTAACAGTAGCTGTTAAACACACATCTCCATGCAGGAAACTTGCGTTTTGGCCTGTTCTGAGCTTTTGTGACGTTTCAACCTTGTTACTGTCATTTCAACAGGTTTACATTAGTTTCTTAACAGTAGCTGTTAAACACACATCTCCATGCAGGAAACGTGCGTTTTGGCCTGTTCTGAGCTTTTGTGACGTTTCAACCTTGTTACTGTCATTTCAACAGGTTTACATTAGTTTCTTAACAGTAGCTGTTAAACACACATCTCCATGCAGGAAACGTGCGTTTTGGCCTGTTCTGAGCTTTTGTGACGTTTCAACCTTGTTACTGTCATTTCAACAGGTTTACATTAGTTTCTTAACAGTAGCTGTTAAACACACATCTCCATGCAGGAAACGTGCGTTTGGCCTGTTCTGAGCTTTTGTGACGTTTCAACCTTGTTACTGTCATTTCAACAGGTTTACATTAGTTTCTTAACAGTAGCTGTTAAACACACATCTCCATGCAGGAAACGTGCGTTTTGGCCTGTTCTGAGCTTTTTGTGACGTTTCAACCTTGTTACTGTCATTTCAACAGGTTTACATTAGTTTCTTAACAGTAGCTGTTAAACACACATCTCCATGCAGGAAACGTGCGTTTTGGCCTGTTCTGAGCTTTTGTGACGTTTCAACCTTGTTACTGTCATTTCAACAGGTTTACATTAGTTTCTTAACAGTAGCTGTTAAACACACATCTCCATGCAGGAAACGTGCGTTTGGCCTGTTCTGAGCTTTTGTGACGTTTCAACCTTGTTACTGTCATTTCAACAGGTTTACATTAGTTTCTTAACAGTAGCTGTTAAACACACATCTCCATGCAGGAAACGTGCGTTTTGGCCTGTTCTGAGCTTTTGTGACGTTTCAACCTTGTTACTGTCATTTCAACAGGTTTACATTAGTTTCTTAACAGTAGCTGTTAAACACACATCTCCATGCAGGAAACGTGCGTTTGGCCTGTTCTGAGCTTTTGTGACGTTTCAACCTTGTTACTGTCATTTCAACAGGTTTACATTAGTTTCTTAACAGTAGCTGTTAAACACACATCTCCATGCAGGAAACGTTTTGGCCTGTTCTGAGCTTTTGTGACGTTTCAACCTTGTTACTGTCATTTCAACAGGTTTACATTAGTTTCTTAACAGTAGCTGTTAAACACACATCTCCATGCAGGAAACGTGCGTTTTGGCCTGTTCTGAGCTTTTGTGACGTTTCAACCTTGTTACTGTCATTTCAACAGGTTTACATTAGTTTCTTAACAGTAGCTGTTAAACACACATCTCCATGCAGGAAACGTGCGTTTTGGCCTGTTCTGAGCTTTTTGTGACGTTTCAACCTTGTTACTGTCATTTCAACAGGTTTACATTAGTTTCTTAACAGTAGCTGTTAAACACACATCTCCATGCAGGAAACGTGCGTTTTGGCCTGTTCTGAGCTTTTGTGACGTTTCAACCTTGTTACTGTCATTTCAACAGGTTTACATTAGTTTCTTAACAGTAGCTGTTAAACACACATCTCCATGCAGGAAACGTGCGTTTTGGCCTGTTCTGAGCTTTTTGTGACGTTTCAACCTTGTTACTGTCATTTCAACAGGTTTACATTAGTTTCTTAACAGTAGCTGTTAAACACACATCTCCATGCAGGAAACGTGCGTTTTGGCCTGTTCTGAGCTTTTGTGACGTTTCAACCTTGTTACTGTCATTTCAACAGGTTTACATTAGTTTCTTAACAGTAGCTGTTAAACACACATCTCCATGCAGGAAACGTGCGTTTTGGCCTGTTCTGAGCTTTTGTGACGTTTCAACCTTGTTACTGTCATTTCAACAGGTTTACATTAGTTTCTTAACAGTAGCTGTTAAACACACATCTCCATGCAGGAAACGTGCGTTTTGGCCTGTTCTGAGCTTTTGTGACGTTTCAACCTTGTTACTGTCATTTCAACAGGTTTACATTAGTTTCTTAACAGTAGCTGTTAAACACACATCTCCATGCAGGAAACGTGCGTTTTGGCCTGTTCTGAGCTTTTTGTGACGTTTCAACCTTGTTACTGTCATTTCAACAGGTTTACATTAGTTTCTTAACAGTAGCTGTTAAACACACATCTCCATGCAGGAAACGTGCGTTTTGGCCTGTTCTGAGCTTTTGTGACGTTTCAACCTTGTTACTGTCATTTCAACAGGTTTACATTAGTTTCTTAACAGTAGCTGTTAAACACACATCTCCATGCAGGAAACGTGCGTTTTGGCCTGTTCTGAGCTTTTGTGACGTTTCAACCTTGTTACTGTCATTTCAACAGGTTTACATTAGTTTCTTAACAGTAGCTGTTAAACACACATCTCCATGCAGGAAACGTGCGTTTTGGCCTGTTCTGAGCTTTTGTGACGTTTCAACCTTGTTACTGTCATTTCAACAGGTTTACATTAGTTTCTTAACAGTAGCTGTTAAACACACATCTCCATGCAGGAAACGTGCGTTTTGGCCTGTTCTGAGCTTTTTGTGACGTTTCAACCTTGTTACTGTCATTTCAACAGGTTTACATTAGTTTCTTAACAGTAGCTGTTAAACACACATCTCCATGCAGGAAACGTGCGTTTTGGCCTGTTCTGAGCTTTTGTGACGTTTCAACCTTGTTACTGTCATTTCAACAGGTTTACATTAGTTTCTTAACAGTAGCTGTTAAACACACATCTCCATGCAGGAAACGTGCGTTTTGGCCTGTTCTGAGCTTTTGTGACGTTTCAACCTTGTTACTGTCATTTCAACAGGTTTACATTAGTTTCTTAACAGTAGCTGTTAAACACACATCTCCATGCAGGAAACGTGCGTTTTGGCCTGTTCTGAGCTTTTGTGACGTTTCAACCTTGTTACTGTCATTTCAACAGGTTTACATTAGTTTCTTAACAGTAGCTGTTAAACACACATCTCCATGCAGGAAACGTGCGTTTTGGCCTGTTCTGAGCTTTTGTGACGTTTCAACCTTGTTACTGTCATTTCAACAGGTTTACATTAGTTTCTTAACAGTAGCTGTTAAACACACATCTCCATGCAGGAAACGTGCGTTTTGGCCTGTTCTGAGCTTTTGTGACGTTTCAACCTTGTTACTGTCATTTCAACAGGTTTACATTAGTTTCTTAACAGTAGCTGTTAAACACACATCTCCATGCAGGAAACGTGCGTTTTGGCCTGTTCTGAGCTTTTGTGACGTTTCAACCTTGTTACTGTCATTTCAACAGGTTTACATTAGTTTCTTAACAGTAGCTGTTAAACACACATCTCCATGCAGGAAACGTGCGTTTTGGCCTGTTCTGAGCTTTTGTGACGTTTCAACCTTGTTACTGTCATTTCAACAGGTTTACATTAGTTTCTTAACAGTAGCTGTTAAACACACATCTCCATGCAGGAAACGTGCGTTTTGGCCTGTTCTGAGCTTTTGTGACGTTTCAACCTTGTTACTGTCATTTCAACAGGTTTACATTAGTTTCTTAACAGTAGCTGTTAAACACACATCTCCATGCAGGAAACGTGCGTTTTGGCCTGTTCTGAGCTTTTGTGACGTTTCAACCTTGTTACTGTCATTTCAACAGGTTTACATTAGTTTCTTAACAGTAGCTGTTAAACACACATCTCCATGCAGGAAACGTGCGTTTTGGCCTGTTCTGAGCTTTTGTGACGTTTCAACCTTGTTACTGTCATTTCAACAGGTTTACATTAGTTTCTTAACAGTAGCTGTTAAACACACATCTCCATGCAGGAAACGTGCGTTTTGGCCTGTTCTGAGCTTTTGTGACGTTTCAACCTTGTTACTGTCATTTCAACAGGTTTACATTAGTTTCTTAACAGTAGCTGTTAAACACACATCTCCATGCAGGAAACGTGCGTTTTGGCCTGTTCTGAGCTTTTGTGACGTTTCAACCTTGTTACTGTCATTTCAACAGGTTTACATTAGTTTCTTAACAGTAGCTGTTAAACACACATCTCCATGCAGGAAACGTGCGTTTTGGCCTGTTCTGAGCTTTTGTGACGTTTCAACCTTGTTACTGTCATTTCAACAGGTTTACATTAGTTTCTTAACAGTAGCTGTTAAACACACATCTCCATGCAGGAAACGTGCGTTTTGGCCTGTTCTGAGCTTTTGTGACGTTTCAACCTTGTTACTGTCATTTCAACAGGTTTACATTAGTTTCTTAACAGTAGCTGTTAAACACACATCTCCATGCAGGAAACGTGCGTTTTGGCCTGTTCTGAGCTTTTTGTGACGTTTCAACCTTGTTACTGTCATTTCAACAGGTTTACATTAGTTTCTTAACAGTAGCTGTTAAACACACATCTCCATGCAGGAAACGTGCGTTTTGGCCTGTTCTGAGCTTTTGTGACGTTTCAACCTTGTTACTGTCATTTCAACAGGTTTACATTAGTTTCTTAACAGTAGCTGTTAAACACACATCTCCATGCAGGAAACGTGCGTTTTGGCCTGTTCTGAGCTTTTGTGACGTTTCAACCTTGTTACTGTCATTTCAACAGGTTTACATTAGTTTCTTAACAGTAGCTGTTAAACACACATCTCCATGCAGGAAACGCGTTTTGGCCTGTTCTGAGCTTTTGTGACGTTTCAACCTTGTTACTGTCATTTCAACAGGTTTACATTAGTTTCTTAACAGTAGCTGTTAAACACACATCTCCATGCAGGAAACGTGCGTTTTGGCCTGTTCTGAGCTTTTGTGACGTTTCAACCTTGTTACTGTCATTTCAACAGGTTTACATTAGTTTCTTAACAGTAGCTGTTAAACACACATCTCCATGCAGGAAACGTGCGTTTTGGCCTGTTCTGAGCTTTTGTGACGTTTCAACCTTGTTACTGTCATTTCAACAGGTTTACATTAGTTTCTTAACAGTAGCTGTTAAACACACATCTCCATGCAGGAAACTGCGTTTTGGCCTGTTCTGAGCTTTTGTGACGTTTCAACCTTGTTACTGTCATTTCAACAGGTTTACATTAGTTTCTTAACAGTAGCTGTTAAACACACATCTCCATGCAGGAAACGTGCGTTTTGGCCTGTTCTGAGCTTTTGTGACGTTTCAACCTTGTTACTGTCATTTCAACAGGTTTACATTAGTTTCTTAACAGTAGCTGTTAAACACACATCTCCATGCAGGAAACGTGCGTTTTGGCCTGTTCTGAGCTTTTGTGACGTTTCAACCTTGTTACTGTCATTTCAACAGGTTTACATTAGTTTCTTAACAGTAGCTGTTAAACACACATCTCCATGCAGGAAACGTGCGTTTTGGCCTGTTCTGAGCTTTTGTGACGTTTCAACCTTGTTACTGTCATTTCAACAGGTTTACATTAGTTTCTTAACAGTAGCTGTTAAACACACATCTCCATGCAGGAAACGTGCGTTTTGGCCTGTTCTGAGCTTTTGTGACGTTTCAACCTTGTTACTGTCATTTCAACAGGTTTACATTAGTTTCTTAACAGTAGCTGTTAAACACACATCTCCATGCAGGAAACGTGCGTTTTGGCCTGTTCTGAGCTTTTGTGACGTTTCAACCTTGTTACTGTCATTTCAACAGGTTTACATTAGTTTCTTAACAGTAGCTGTTAAACACACATCTCCATGCAGGAAAGCGTTTTGGCCTGTTCTGAGCTTTTGTGACGTTTCAACCTTGTTACTGTCATTTCAACAGGTTTACATTAGTTTCTTAACAGTAGCTGTTAAACACACATCTCCATGCAGGAAACGTGCGTTTTGGCCTGTTCTGAGCTTTTGTGACGTTTCAACCTTGTTACTGTCATTTCAACAGGTTTACATTAGTTTCTTAACAGTAGCTGTTAAACACACATCTCCATGCAGGAAACGTGCGTTTTGGCCTGTTCTGAGCTTTTGTGACGTTTCAACCTTGTTACTGTCATTTCAACAGGTTTACATTAGTTTCTTAACAGTAGCTGTTAAACACACATCTCCATGCAGGAAACGTGCGTTTTGGCCTGTTCTGAGCTTTTGTGACGTTTCAACCTTGTTACTGTCATTTCAACAGGTTTACATTAGTTTCTTAACAGTAGCTGTTAAACACACATCTCCATGCAGGAAACGTGCGTTTTGGCCTGTTCTGAGCTTTTGTGACGTTTCAACCTTGTTACTGTCATTTCAACAGGTTTACATTAGTTTCTTAACAGTAGCTGTTAAACACACATCTCCATGCAGGAAACGTGCGTTTTGGCCTGTTCTGAGCTTTTGTGACGTTTCAACCTTGTTACTGTCATTTCAACAGGTTTACATTAGTTTCTTAACAGTAGCTGTTAAACACACATCTCCATGCAGGAAACGTGCGTTTTGGCCTGTTCTGAGCTTTTGTGACGTTTCAACCTTGTTACTGTCATTTCAACAGGTTTACATTAGTTTCTTAACAGTAGCTGTTAAACACACATCTCCATGCAGGAAACGTGCGTTTTGGCCTGTTCTGAGCTTTTGTGACGTTTCAACCTTGTTACTGTCATTTCAACAGGTTTACATTAGTTTCTTAACAGTAGCTGTTAAACACACATCTCCATGCAGGAAACTGCGTTTTGGCCTGTTCTGAGCTTTTGTGACGTTTCAACCTTGTTACTGTCATTTCAACAGGTTTACATTAGTTTCTTAACAGTAGCTGTTAAACACACATCTCCATGCAGGAAACGTGCGTTTTGGCCTGTTCTGAGCTTTTGTGACGTTTCAACCTTGTTACTGTCATTTCAACAGGTTTACATTAGTTTCTTAACAGTAGCTGTTAAACACACATCTCCATGCAGGAAACGTGCGTTTTGGCCTGTTCTGAGCTTTTGTGACGTTTCAACCTTGTTACTGTCATTTCAACAGGTTTACATTAGTTTCTTAACAGTAGCTGTTAAACACACATCTCCATGCAGGAAACGTGCGTTTTGGCCTGTTCTGAGCTTTTGTGACGTTTCAACCTTGTTACTGTCATTTCAACAGGTTTACATTAGTTTCTTAACAGTAGCTGTTAAACACACATCTCCATGCAGGAAACGTGCGTTTTGGCCTGTTCTGAGCTTTTGTGACGTTTCAACCTTGTTACTGTCATTTCAACAGGTTTACATTAGTTTCTTAACAGTAGCTGTTAAACACACATCTCCATGCAGGAAACGTGCGTTTTGGCCTGTTCTGAGCTTTTGTGACGTTTCAACCTTGTTACTGTCATTTCAACAGGTTTACATTAGTTTCTTAACAGTAGCTGTTAAACACACATCTCCATGCAGGAAACTTGCGTTTTGGCCTGTTCTGAGCTTTTGTGACGTTTCAACCTTGTTACTGTCATTTCAACAGGTTTACATTAGTTTCTTAACAGTAGCTGTTAAACACACATCTCCATGCAGGAAACGCGTTTGGCCTGTTCTGAGCTTTTGTGACGTTTCAACCTTGTTACTGTCATTTCAACAGGTTTACATTAGTTTCTTAACAGTAGCTGTTAAACACACATCTCCATGCAGGAAACGTGCGTTTTGGCCTGTTCTGAGCTTTTGTGACGTTTCAACCTTGTTACTGTCATTTCAACAGGTTTACATTAGTTTCTTAACAGTAGCTGTTAAACACACATCTCCATGCAGGAAACGTGCGTTTTGGCCTGTTCTGAGCTTTTGTGACGTTTCAACCTTGTTACTGTCATTTCAACAGGTTTACATTAGTTTCTTAACAGTAGCTGTTAAACACACATCTCCATGCAGGAAACGTGCGTTTTGGCCTGTTCTGAGCTTTTGTGACGTTTCAACCTTGTTACTGTCATTTCAACAGGTTTACATTAGTTTCTTAACAGTAGCTGTTAAACACACATCTCCATGCAGGAAACGTGCGTTTTGGCCTGTTCTGAGCTTTTGTGACGTTTCAACCTTGTTACTGTCATTTCAACAGGTTTACATTAGTTTCTTAACAGTAGCTGTTAAACACACATCTCCATGCAGGAAACGTGCGTTTTGGCCTGTTCTGAGCTTTTGTGACGTTTCAACCTTGTTACTGTCATTTCAACAGGTTTACATTAGTTTCTTAACAGTAGCTGTTAAACACACATCTCCATGCAGGAAACGTGCGTTTTGGCCTGTTCTGAGCTTTTGTGACGTTTCAACCTTGTTACTGTCATTTCAACAGGTTTACATTAGTTTCTTAACAGTAGCTGTTAAACACACATCTCCATGCAGGAAACGTGCGTTTTGGCCTGTTCTGAGCTTTTGTGACGTTTCAACCTTGTTACTGTCATTTCAACAGGTTTACATTAGTTTCTTAACAGTAGCTGTTAAACACACATCTCCATGCAGGAAACGTGCGTTTTGGCCTGTTCTGAGCTTTTGTGACGTTTCAACCTTGTTACTGTCATTTCAACAGGTTTACATTAGTTTCTTAACAGTAGCTGTTAAACACACATCTCCATGCAGGAAACGTGCGTTTTGGCCTGTTCTGAGCTTTTGTGACGTTTCAACCTTGTTACTGTCATTTCAACAGGTTTACATTAGTTTCTTAACAGTAGCTGTTAAACACACATCTCCATGCAGGAAACGCGTTTTGGCCTGTTCTGAGCTTTTGTGACGTTTCAACCTTGTTACTGTCATTTCAACAGGTTTACATTAGTTTCTTAACAGTAGCTGTTAAACACACATCTCCATGCAGGAAACGTTTTGGCCTGTTCTGAGCTTTTGTGACGTTTCAACCTTGTTACTGTCATTTCAACAGGTTTACATTAGTTTCTTAACAGTAGCTGTTAAACACACATCTCCATGCAGGAAACGTGCGTTTTGGCCTGTTCTGAGCTTTTGTGACGTTTCAACCTTGTTACTGTCATTTCAACAGGTTTACATTAGTTTCTTAACAGTAGCTGTTAAACACACATCTCCATGCAGGAAACGTGCGTTTGGCCTGTTCTGAGCTTTTGTGACGTTTCAACCTTGTTACTGTCATTTCAACAGGTTTACATTAGTTTCTTAACAGTAGCTGTTAAACACACATCTCCATGCAGGAAACGTGCGTTTTGGCCTGTTCTGAGCTTTTGTGACGTTTCAACCTTGTTACTGTCATTTCAACAGGTTTACATTAGTTTCTTAACAGTAGCTGTTAAACACACATCTCCATGCAGGAAACGTGCGTTTTGGCCTGTTCTGAGCTTTTGTGACGTTTCAACCTTGTTACTGTCATTTCAACAGGTTTACATTAGTTTCTTAACAGTAGCTGTTAAACACACATCTCCATGCAGGAAACTTGCGTTTTGGCCTGTTCTGAGCTTTTGTGACGTTTCAACCTTGTTACTGTCATTTCAACAGGTTTACATTAGTTTCTTAACAGTAGCTGTTAAACACACATCTCCATGCAGGAAACGTGCGTTTTGGCCTGTTCTGAGCTTTTGTGACGTTTCAACCTTGTTACTGTCATTTCAACAGGTTTACATTAGTTTCTTAACAGTAGCTGTTAAACACACATCTCCATGCAGGAAACTTGCGTTTTGGCCTGTTCTGAGCTTTTGTGACGTTTCAACCTTGTTACTGTCATTTCAACAGGTTTACATTAGTTTCTTAACAGTAGCTGTTAAACACACATCTCCATGCAGGAAACGTGCGTTTTGGCCTGTTCTGAGCTTTTGTGACGTTTCAACCTTGTTACTGTCATTTCAACAGGTTTACATTAGTTTCTTAACAGTAGCTGTTAAACACACATCTCCATGCAGGAAACGTGCGTTTTGGCCTGTTCTGAGCTTTTGTGACGTTTCAACCTTGTTACTGTCATTTCAACAGGTTTACATTAGTTTCTTAACAGTAGCTGTTAAACACACATCTCCATGCAGGAAACGTGCGTTTTGGCCTGTTCTGAGCTTTTGTGACGTTTCAACCTTGTTACTGTCATTTCAACAGGTTTACATTAGTTTCTTAACAGTAGCTGTTAAACACACATCTCCATGCAGGAAACGTGCGTTTTGGCCTGTTCTGAGCTTTTGTGACGTTTCAACCTTGTTACTGTCATTTCAACAGGTTTACATTAGTTTCTTAACAGTAGCTGTTAAACACACATCTCCATGCAGGAAACGTGCGTTTTGGCCTGTTCTGAGCTTTTGTGACGTTTCAACCTTGTTACTGTCATTTCAACAGGTTTACATTAGTTTCTTAACAGTAGCTGTTAAACACACATCTCCATGCAGGAAACGTGCGTTTTGGCCTGTTCTGAGCTTTTGTGACGTTTCAACCTTGTTACTGTCATTTCAACAGGTTTACATTAGTTTCTTAACAGTAGCTGTTAAACACACATCTCCATGCAGGAAACGTGCGTTTTGGCCTGTTCTGAGCTTTTGTGACGTTTCAACCTTGTTACTGTCATTTCAACAGGTTTACATTAGTTTCTTAACAGTAGCTGTTAAACACACATCTCCATGCAGGAAACGTGCGTTTTGGCCTGTTCTGAGCTTTTGTGACGTTTCAACCTTGTTACTGTCATTTCAACAGGTTTACATTAGTTTCTTAACAGTAGCTGTTAAACACACATCTCCATGCAGGAAACGTGCGTTTTGGCCTGTTCTGAGCTTTTGTGACGTTTCAACCTTGTTACTGTCATTTCAACAGGTTTACATTAGTTTCTTAACAGTAGCTGTTAAACACACATCTCCATGCAGGAAACGTGCGTTTTGGCCTGTTCTGAGCTTTTGTGACGTTTCAACCTTGTTACTGTCATTTCAACAGGTTTACATTAGTTTCTTAACAGTAGCTGTTAAACACACATCTCCATGCAGGAAACGTGCGTTTTGGCCTGTTCTGAGCTTTTGTGACGTTTCAACCTTGTTACTGTCATTTCAACAGGTTTACATTAGTTTCTTAACAGTAGCTGTTAAACACACATCTCCATGCAGGAAACGTGCGTTTTGGCCTGTTCTGAGCTTTTGTGACGTTTCAACCTTGTTACTGTCATTTCAACAGGTTTACATTAGTTTCTTAACAGTAGCTGTTAAACACACATCTCCATGCAGGAAACGTGCGTTTTGGCCTGTTCTGAGCTTTTGTGACGTTTCAACCTTGTTACTGTCATTTCAACAGGTTTACATTAGTTTCTTAACAGTAGCTGTTAAACACACATCTCCATGCAGGAAACGTGCGTTTTGGCCTGTTCTGAGCTTTTGTGACGTTTCAACCTTGTTACTGTCATTTCAACAGGTTTACATTAGTTTCTTAACAGTAGCTGTTAAACACACATCTCCATGCAGGAAACTTGCGTTTTGGCCTGTTCTGAGCTTTTGTGACGTTTCAACCTTGTTACTGTCATTTCAACAGGTTTACATTAGTTTCTTAACAGTAGCTGTTAAACACACATCTCCATGCAGGAAACGTGCGTTTTGGCCTGTTCTGAGCTTTTGTGACGTTTCAACCTTGTTACTGTCATTTCAACAGGTTTACATTAGTTTCTTAACAGTAGCTGTTAAACACACATCTCCATGCAGGAAACGTGCGTTTTGGCCTGTTCTGAGCTTTTGTGACGTTTCAACCTTGTTACTGTCATTTCAACAGGTTTACATTAGTTTCTTAACAGTAGCTGTTAAACACACATCTCCATGCAGGAAACGTGCGTTTTGGCCTGTTCTGAGCTTTTTGTGACGTTTCAACCTTGTTACTGTCATTTCAACAGGTTTACATTAGTTTCTTAACAGTAGCTGTTAAACACACATCTCCATGCAGGAAACTTGCGTTTTGGCCTGTTCTGAGCTTTTGTGACGTTTCAACCTTGTTACTGTCATTTCAACAGGTTTACATTAGTTTCTTAACAGTAGCTGTTAAACACACATCTCCATGCAGGAAACGTGCGTTTTGGCCTGTTCTGAGCTTTTGTGACGTTTCAACCTTGTTACTGTCATTTCAACAGGTTTACATTAGTTTCTTAACAGTAGCTGTTAAACACACATCTCCATGCAGGAAACGTGCGTTTTGGCCTGTTCTGAGCTTTTTGTGACGTTTCAACCTTGTTACTGTCATTTCAACAGGTTTACATTAGTTTCTTAACAGTAGCTGTTAAACACACATCTCCATGCAGGAAACGTGCGTTTTGGCCTGTTCTGAGCTTTTGTGACGTTTCAACCTTGTTACTGTCATTTCAACAGGTTTACATTAGTTTCTTAACAGTAGCTGTTAAACACACATCTCCATGCAGGAAACGTGCGTTTTGGCCTGTTCTGAGCTTTTGTGACGTTTCAACCTTGTTACTGTCATTTCAACAGGTTTACATTAGTTTCTTAACAGTAGCTGTTAAACACACATCTCCATGCAGGAAACGTGCGTTTTGGCCTGTTCTGAGCTTTTGTGACGTTTCAACCTTGTTACTGTCATTTCAACAGGTTTACATTAGTTTCTTAACAGTAGCTGTTAAACACACATCTCCATGCAGGAAACGTGCGTTTTGGCCTGTTCTGAGCTTTTGTGACGTTTCAACCTTGTTACTGTCATTTCAACAGGTTTACATTAGTTTCTTAACAGTAGCTGTTAAACACACATCTCCATGCAGGAAACGTGCGTTTTGGCCTGTTCTGAGCTTTTGTGACGTTTCAACCTTGTTACTGTCATTTCAACAGGTTTACATTAGTTTCTTAACAGTAGCTGTTAAACACACATCTCCATGCAGGAAACGTGCGTTTTGGCCTGTTCTGAGCTTTTGTGACGTTTCAACCTTGTTACTGTCATTTCAACAGGTTTACATTAGTTTCTTAACAGTAGCTGTTAAACACACATCTCCATGCAGGAAACGTGCGTTTTGGCCTGTTCTGAGCTTTTGTGACGTTTCAACCTTGTTACTGTCATTTCAACAGGTTTACATTAGTTTCTTAACAGTAGCTGTTAAACACACATCTCCATGCAGGAAACGTGCGTTTTGGCCTGTTCTGAGCTTTTGTGACGTTTCAACCTTGTTACTGTCATTTCAACAGGTTTACATTAGTTTCTTAACAGTAGCTGTTAAACACACATCTCCATGCAGGAAACGTGCGTTTTGGCCTGTTCTGAGCTTTTGTGACGTTTCAACCTTGTTACTGTCATTTCAACAGGTTTACATTAGTTTCTTAACAGTAGCTGTTAAACACACATCTCCATGCAGGAAACGTGCGTTTTGGCCTGTTCTGAGCTTTTGTGACGTTTCAACCTTGTTACTGTCATTTCAACAGGTTTACATTAGTTTCTTAACAGTAGCTGTTAAACACACATCTCCATGCAGGAAACGTGCGTTTTGGCCTGTTCTGAGCTTTTGTGACGTTTCAACCTTGTTACTGTCATTTCAACAGGTTTACATTAGTTTCTTAACAGTAGCTGTTAAACACACATCTCCATGCAGGAAACGTGCGTTTTGGCCTGTTCTGAGCTTTTGTGACGTTTCAACCTTGTTACTGTCATTTCAACAGGTTTACATTAGTTTCTTAACAGTAGCTGTTAAACACACATCTCCATGCAGGAAACGTGCGTTTTGGCCTGTTCTGAGCTTTTGTGACGTTTCAACCTTGTTACTGTCATTTCAACAGGTTTACATTAGTTTCTTAACAGTAGCTGTTAAACACACATCTCCATGCAGGAAACGTGCGTTTTGGCCTGTTCTGAGCTTTTGTGACGTTTCAACCTTGTTACTGTCATTTCAACAGGTTTACATTAGTTTCTTAACAGTAGCTGTTAAACACACATCTCCATGCAGGAAACGTGCGTTTTGGCCTGTTCTGAGCTTTTGTGACGTTTCAACCTTGTTACTGTCATTTCAACAGGTTTACATTAGTTTCTTAACAGTAGCTGTTAAACACACATCTCCATGCAGGAAACGTGCGTTTTGGCCTGTTCTGAGCTTTTGTGACGTTTCAACCTTGTTACTGTCATTTCAACAGGTTTACATTAGTTTCTTAACAGTAGCTGTTAAACACACATCTCCATGCAGGAAACGTGCGTTTTGGCCTGTTCTGAGCTTTTGTGACGTTTCAACCTTGTTACTGTCATTTCAACAGGTTTACATTAGTTTCTTAACAGTAGCTGTTAAACACACATCTCCATGCAGGAAACGTGCGTTTTGGCCTGTTCTGAGCTTTTGTGACGTTTCAACCTTGTTACTGTCATTTCAACAGGTTTACATTAGTTTCTTAACAGTAGCTGTTAAACACACATCTCCATGCAGGAAACGTGCGTTTTGGCCTGTTCTGAGCTTTTGTGACGTTTCAACCTTGTTACTGTCATTTCAACAGGTTTACATTAGTTTCTTAACAGTAGCTGTTAAACACACATCTCCATGCAGGAAACGTGCGTTTTGGCCTGTTCTGAGCTTTTGTGACGTTTCAACCTTGTTACTGTCATTTCAACAGGTTTACATTAGTTTCTTAACAGTAGCTGTTAAACACACATCTCCATGCAGGAAACGTGCGTTTTGGCCTGTTCTGAGCTTTTGTGACGTTTCAACCTTGTTACTGTCATTTCAACAGGTTTACATTAGTTTCTTAACAGTAGCTGTTAAACACACATCTCCATGCAGGAAACGTGCGTTTTGGCCTGTTCTGAGCTTTTGTGACGTTTCAACCTTGTTACTGTCATTTCAACAGGTTTACATTAGTTTCTTAACAGTAGCTGTTAAACACACATCTCCATGCAGGAAACGTGCGTTTTGGCCTGTTCTGAGCTTTTGTGACGTTTCAACCTTGTTACTGTCATTTCAACAGGTTTACATTAGTTTCTTAACAGTAGCTGTTAAACACACATCTCCATGCAGGAAACTTGCGTTTTGGCCTGTTCTGAGCTTTTGTGACGTTTCAACCTTGTTACTGTCATTTCAACAGGTTTACATTAGTTTCTTAACAGTAGCTGTTAAACACACATCTCCATGCAGGAAACGCGTTTTGGCCTGTTCTGAGCTTTTGTGACGTTTCAACCTTGTTACTGTCATTTCAACAGGTTTACATTAGTTTCTTAACAGTAGCTGTTAAACACACATCTCCATGCAGGAAACGTGCGTTTTGGCCTGTTCTGAGCTTTTGTGACGTTTCAACCTTGTTACTGTCATTTCAACAGGTTTACATTAGTTTCTTAACAGTAGCTGTTAAACACACATCTCCATGCAGGAAACGTGCGTTTTGGCCTGTTCTGAGCTTTTGTGACGTTTCAACCTTGTTACTGTCATTTCAACAGGTTTACATTAGTTTCTTAACAGTAGCTGTTAAACACACATCTCCATGCAGGAAACGTGCGTTTTGGCCTGTTCTGAGCTTTTGTGACGTTTCAACCTTGTTACTGTCATTTCAACAGGTTTACATTAGTTTCTTAACAGTAGCTGTTAAACACACATCTCCATGCAGGAAACGTGCGTTTTGGCCTGTTCTGAGCTTTTGTGACGTTTCAACCTTGTTACTGTCATTTCAACAGGTTTACATTAGTTTCTTAACAGTAGCTGTTAAACACACATCTCCATGCAGGAAACGTGCGTTTTGGCCTGTTCTGAGCTTTTGTGACGTTTCAACCTTGTTACTGTCATTTCAACAGGTTTACATTAGTTTCTTAACAGTAGCTGTTAAACACACATCTCCATGCAGGAAACGTGCGTTTTGGCCTGTTCTGAGCTTTTGTGACGTTTCAACCTTGTTACTGTCATTTCAACAGGTTTACATTAGTTTCTTAACAGTAGCTGTTAAACACACATCTCCATGCAGGAAACGTGCGTTTTGGCCTGTTCTGAGCTTTTGTGACGTTTCAACCTTGTTACTGTCATTTCAACAGGTTTACATTAGTTTCTTAACAGTAGCTGTTAAACACACATCTCCATGCAGGAAACGTGCGTTTTGGCCTGTTCTGAGCTTTTGTGACGTTTCAACCTTGTTACTGTCATTTCAACAGGTTTACATTAGTTTCTTAACAGTAGCTGTTAAACACACATCTCCATGCAGGAAACTTGCGTTTTGGCCTGTTCTGAGCTTTTGTGACGTTTCAACCTTGTTACTGTCATTTCAACAGGTTTACATTAGTTTCTTAACAGTAGCTGTTAAACACACATCTCCATGCAGGAAACGCGTTTTGGCCTGTTCTGAGCTTTTGTGACGTTTCAACCTTGTTACTGTCATTTCAACAGGTTTACATTAGTTTCTTAACAGTAGCTGTTAAACACACATCTCCATGCAGGAAACGTGCGTTTTGGCCTGTTCTGAGCTTTTGTGACGTTTCAACCTTGTTACTGTCATTTCAACAGGTTTACATTAGTTTCTTAACAGTAGCTGTTAAACACACATCTCCATGCAGGAAACGTGCGTTTTGGCCTGTTCTGAGCTTTTGTGACGTTTCAACCTTGTTACTGTCATTTCAACAGGTTTACATTAGTTTCTTAACAGTAGCTGTTAAACACACATCTCCATGCAGGAAACGTGCGTTTTGGCCTGTTCTGAGCTTTTGTGACGTTTCAACCTTGTTACTGTCATTTCAACAGGTTTACATTAGTTTCTTAACAGTAGCTGTTAAACACACATCTCCATGCAGGAAACGTGCGTTTTGGCCTGTTCTGAGCTTTTGTGACGTTTCAACCTTGTTACTGTCATTTCAACAGGTTTACATTAGTTTCTTAACAGTAGCTGTTAAACACACATCTCCATGCAGGAAACGTGCGTTTTGGCCTGTTCTGAGCTTTTGTGACGTTTCAACCTTGTTACTGTCATTTCAACAGGTTTACATTAGTTTCTTAACAGTAGCTGTTAAACACACATCTCCATGCAGGAAACGTGCGTTTTGGCCTGTTCTGAGCTTTTGTGACGTTTCAACCTTGTTACTGTCATTTCAACAGGTTTACATTAGTTTCTTAACAGTAGCTGTTAAACACACATCTCCATGCAGGAAACGTGCGTTTTGGCCTGTTCTGAGCTTTTGTGACGTTTCAACCTTGTTACTGTCATTTCAACAGGTTTACATTAGTTTCTTAACAGTAGCTGTTAAACACACATCTCCATGCAGGAAACGTGCGTTTTGGCCTGTTCTGAGCTTTTGTGACGTTTCAACCTTGTTACTGTCATTTCAACAGGTTTACATTAGTTTCTTAACAGTAGCTGTTAAACACACATCTCCATGCAGGAAACGTGCGTTTTGGCCTGTTCTGAGCTTTTGTGACGTTTCAACCTTGTTACTGTCATTTCAACAGGTTTACATTAGTTTCTTAACAGTAGCTGTTAAACACACATCTCCATGCAGGAAACGTGCGTTTTGGCCTGTTCTGAGCTTTTGTGACGTTTCAACCTTGTTACTGTCATTTCAACAGGTTTACATTAGTTTCTTAACAGTAGCTGTTAAACACACATCTCCATGCAGGAAACGTGCGTTTTGGCCTGTTCTGAGCTTTTGTGACGTTTCAACCTTGTTACTGTCATTTCAACAGGTTTACATTAGTTTCTTAACAGTAGCTGTTAAACACACATCTCCATGCAGGAAACTGCGTTTTGGCCTGTTCTGAGCTTTTGTGACGTTTCAACCTTGTTACTGTCATTTCAACAGGTTTACATTAGTTTCTTAACAGTAGCTGTTAAACACACATCTCCATGCAGGAAACGTGCGTTTTGGCCTGTTCTGAGCTTTTGTGACGTTTCAACCTTGTTACTGTCATTTCAACAGGTTTACATTAGTTTCTTAACAGTAGCTGTTAAACACACATCTCCATGCAGGAAACGTGCGTTTTGGCCTGTTCTGAGCTTTTGTGACGTTTCAACCTTGTTACTGTCATTTCAACAGGTTTACATTAGTTTCTTAACAGTAGCTGTTAAACACACATCTCCATGCAGGAAACGTGCGTTTTGGCCTGTTCTGAGCTTTTGTGACGTTTCAACCTTGTTACTGTCATTTCAACAGGTTTACATTAGTTTCTTAACAGTAGCTGTTAAACACACATCTCCATGCAGGAAACGTGCGTTTTGGCCTGTTCTGAGCTTTTGTGACGTTTCAACCTTGTTACTGTCATTTCAACAGGTTTACATTAGTTTCTTAACAGTAGCTGTTAAACACACATCTCCATGCAGGAAACGTGCGTTTTGGCCTGTTCTGAGCTTTTGTGACGTTTCAACCTTGTTACTGTCATTTCAACAGGTTTACATTAGTTTCTTAACAGTAGCTGTTAAACACACATCTCCATGCAGGAAACTTGCGTTTTGGCCTGTTCTGAGCTTTTGTGACGTTTCAACCTTGTTACTGTCATTTCAACAGGTTTACATTAGTTTCTTAACAGTAGCTGTTAAACACACATCTCCATGCAGGAAACGTGCGTTTTGGCCTGTTCTGAGCTTTTGTGACGTTTCAACCTTGTTACTGTCATTTCAACAGGTTTACATTAGTTTCTTAACAGTAGCTGTTAAACACACATCTCCATGCAGGAAACGTGCGTTTTGGCCTGTTCTGAGCTTTTGTGACGTTTCAACCTTGTTACTGTCATTTCAACAGGTTTACATTAGTTTCTTAACAGTAGCTGTTAAACACACATCTCCATGCAGGAAACGTGCGTTTTGGCCTGTTCTGAGCTTTTGTGACGTTTCAACCTTGTTACTGTCATTTCAACAGGTTTACATTAGTTTCTTAACAGTAGCTGTTAAACACACATCTCCATGCAGGAAACGTGCGTTTTGGCCTGTTCTGAGCTTTTGTGACGTTTCAACCTTGTTACTGTCATTTCAACAGGTTTACATTAGTTTCTTAACAGTAGCTGTTAAACACACATCTCCATGCAGGAAACTGCGTTTTGGCCTGTTCTGAGCTTTTGTGACGTTTCAACCTTGTTACTGTCATTTCAACAGGTTTACATTAGTTTCTTAACAGTAGCTGTTAAACACACATCTCCATGCAGGAAACGTTTTGGCCTGTTCTGAGCTTTTGTGACGTTTCAACCTTGTTACTGTCATTTCAACAGGTTTACATTAGTTTCTTAACAGTAGCTGTTAAACACACATCTCCATGCAGGAAACGTGCGTTTTGGCCTGTTCTGAGCTTTTGTGACGTTTCAACCTTGTTACTGTCATTTCAACAGGTTTACATTAGTTTCTTAACAGTAGCTGTTAAACACACATCTCCATGCAGGAAACGTGCGTTTTGGCCTGTTCTGAGCTTTTGTGACGTTTCAACCTTGTTACTGTCATTTCAACAGGTTTACATTAGTTTCTTAACAGTAGCTGTTAAACACACATCTCCATGCAGGAAACGTTTTGGCCTGTTCTGAGCTTTTTGTGACGTTTCAACCTTGTTACTGTCATTTCAACAGGTTTACATTAGTTTCTTAACAGTAGCTGTTAAACACACATCTCCATGCAGGAAACGTGCGTTTTGGCCTGTTCTGAGCTTTTGTGACGTTTCAACCTTGTTACTGTCATTTCAACAGGTTTACATTAGTTTCTTAACAGTAGCTGTTAAACACACATCTCCATGCAGGAAACGTGCGTTTTGGCCTGTTCTGAGCTTTTGTGACGTTTCAACCTTGTTACTGTCATTTCAACAGGTTTACATTAGTTTCTTAACAGTAGCTGTTAAACACACATCTCCATGCAGGAAACGTGCGTTTTGGCCTGTTCTGAGCTTTTGTGACGTTTCAACCTTGTTACTGTCATTTCAACAGGTTTACATTAGTTTCTTAACAGTAGCTGTTAAACACACATCTCCATGCAGGAAACGTGCGTTTTGGCCTGTTCTGAGCTTTTGTGACGTTTCAACCTTGTTACTGTCATTTCAACAGGTTTACATTAGTTTCTTAACAGTAGCTGTTAAACACACATCTCCATGCAGGAAACGTGCGTTTTGGCCTGTTCTGAGCTTTTGTGACGTTTCAACCTTGTTACTGTCATTTCAACAGGTTTACATTAGTTTCTTAACAGTAGCTGTTAAACACACATCTCCATGCAGGAAACTTGCGTTTTGGCCTGTTCTGAGCTTTTGTGACGTTTCAACCTTGTTACTGTCATTTCAACAGGTTTACATTAGTTTCTTAACAGTAGCTGTTAAACACACATCTCCATGCAGGAAACGTGCGTTTTGGCCTGTTCTGAGCTTTTGTGACGTTTCAACCTTGTTACTGTCATTTCAACAGGTTTACATTAGTTTCTTAACAGTAGCTGTTAAACACACATCTCCATGCAGGAAACGTGCGTTTTGGCCTGTTCTGAGCTTTTGTGACGTTTCAACCTTGTTACTGTCATTTCAACAGGTTTACATTAGTTTCTTAACAGTAGCTGTTAAACACACATCTCCATGCAGGAAACGTGCGTTTTGGCCTGTTCTGAGCTTTTGTGACGTTTCAACCTTGTTACTGTCATTTCAACAGGTTTACATTAGTTTCTTAACAGTAGCTGTTAAACACACATCTCCATGCAGGAAACGTGCGTTTTGGCCTGTTCTGAGCTTTTGTGACGTTTCAACCTTGTTACTGTCATTTCAACAGGTTTACATTAGTTTCTTAACAGTAGCTGTTAAACACACATCTCCATGCAGGAAACGTGCGTTTTGGCCTGTTCTGAGCTTTTGTGACGTTTCAACCTTGTTACTGTCATTTCAACAGGTTTACATTAGTTTCTTAACAGTAGCTGTTAAACACACATCTCCATGCAGGAAACGTGCGTTTTGGCCTGTTCTGAGCTTTTGTGACGTTTCAACCTTGTTACTGTCATTTCAACAGGTTTACATTAGTTTCTTAACAGTAGCTGTTAAACACACATCTCCATGCAGGAAACGTGCGTTTTGGCCTGTTCTGAGCTTTTGTGACGTTTCAACCTTGTTACTGTCATTTCAACAGGTTTACATTAGTTTCTTAACAGTAGCTGTTAAACACACATCTCCATGCAGGAAACGTGCGTTTTGGCCTGTTCTGAGCTTTTGTGACGTTTCAACCTTGTTACTGTCATTTCAACAGGTTTACATTAGTTTCTTAACAGTAGCTGTTAAACACACATCTCCATGCAGGAAACGTGCGTTTTGGCCTGTTCTGAGCTTTTGTGACGTTTCAACCTTGTTACTGTCATTTCAACAGGTTTACATTAGTTTCTTAACAGTAGCTGTTAAACACACATCTCCATGCAGGAAACGTGCGTTTTGGCCTGTTCTGAGCTTTTGTGACGTTTCAACCTTGTTACTGTCATTTCAACAGGTTTACATTAGTTTCTTAACAGTAGCTGTTAAACACACATCTCCATGCAGGAAACGTGCGTTTTGGCCTGTTCTGAGCTTTTGTGACGTTTCAACCTTGTTACTGTCATTTCAACAGGTTTACATTAGTTTCTTAACAGTAGCTGTTAAACACACATCTCCATGCAGGAAACGTGCGTTTTGGCCTGTTCTGAGCTTTTGTGACGTTTCAACCTTGTTACTGTCATTTCAACAGGTTTACATTAGTTTCTTAACAGTAGCTGTTAAACACACATCTCCATGCAGGAAACGTGCGTTTTGGCCTGTTCTGAGCTTTTGTGACGTTTCAACCTTGTTACTGTCATTTCAACAGGTTTACATTAGTTTCTTAACAGTAGCTGTTAAACACACATCTCCATGCAGGAAACGTGCGTTTTGGCCTGTTCTGAGCTTTTGTGACGTTTCAACCTTGTTACTGTCATTTCAACAGGTTTACATTAGTTTCTTAACAGTAGCTGTTAAACACACATCTCCATGCAGGAAACGTGCGTTTTGGCCTGTTCTGAGCTTTTGTGACGTTTCAACCTTGTTACTGTCATTTCAACAGGTTTACATTAGTTTCTTAACAGTAGCTGTTAAACACACATCTCCATGCAGGAAACGTGCGTTTTGGCCTGTTCTGAGCTTTTGTGACGTTTCAACCTTGTTACTGTCATTTCAACAGGTTTACATTAGTTTCTTAACAGTAGCTGTTAAACACACATCTCCATGCAGGAAACGTGCGTTTTGGCCTGTTCTGAGCTTTTGTGACGTTTCAACCTTGTTACTGTCATTTCAACAGGTTTACATTAGTTTCTTAACAGTAGCTGTTAAACACACATCTCCATGCAGGAAACGTGCGTTTTGGCCTGTTCTGAGCTTTTGTGACGTTTCAACCTTGTTACTGTCATTTCAACAGGTTTACATTAGTTTCTTAACAGTAGCTGTTAAACACACATCTCCATGCAGGAAACGTTTTGGCCTGTTCTGAGCTTTTTGTGACGTTTCAACCTTGTTACTGTCATTTCAACAGGTTTACATTAGTTTCTTAACAGTAGCTGTTAAACACACATCTCCATGCAGGAAACGTGCGTTTTGGCCTGTTCTGAGCTTTTGTGACGTTTCAACCTTGTTACTGTCATTTCAACAGGTTTACATTAGTTTCTTAACAGTAGCTGTTAAACACACATCTCCATGCAGGAAACGTGCGTTTTGGCCTGTTCTGAGCTTTTGTGACGTTTCAACCTTGTTACTGTCATTTCAACAGGTTTACATTAGTTTCTTAACAGTAGCTGTTAAACACACATCTCCATGCAGGAAACGTGCGTTTTGGCCTGTTCTGAGCTTTTGTGACGTTTCAACCTTGTTACTGTCATTTCAACAGGTTTACATTAGTTTCTTAACAGTAGCTGTTAAACACACATCTCCATGCAGGAAACGTGCGTTTTGGCCTGTTCTGAGCTTTTGTGACGTTTCAACCTTGTTACTGTCATTTCAACAGGTTTACATTAGTTTCTTAACAGTAGCTGTTAAACACACATCTCCATGCAGGAAACGTGCGTTTTGGCCTGTTCTGAGCTTTTGTGACGTTTCAACCTTGTTACTGTCATTTCAACAGGTTTACATTAGTTTCTTAACAGTAGCTGTTAAACACACATCTCCATGCAGGAAACTGCGTTTTGGCCTGTTCTGAGCTTTTGTGACGTTTCAACCTTGTTACTGTCATTTCAACAGGTTTACATTAGTTTCTTAACAGTAGCTGTTAAACACACATCTCCATGCAGGAAACGTGCGTTTTGGCCTGTTCTGAGCTTTTGTGACGTTTCAACCTTGTTACTGTCATTTCAACAGGTTTACATTAGTTTCTTAACAGTAGCTGTTAAACACACATCTCCATGCAGGAAACGTGCGTTTTGGCCTGTTCTGAGCTTTTGTGACGTTTCAACCTTGTTACTGTCATTTCAACAGGTTTACATTAGTTTCTTAACAGTAGCTGTTAAACACACATCTCCATGCAGGAAACGTGCGTTTTGGCCTGTTCTGAGCTTTTGTGACGTTTCAACCTTGTTACTGTCATTTCAACAGGTTTACATTAGTTTCTTAACAGTAGCTGTTAAACACACATCTCCATGCAGGAAACGTGCGTTTTGGCCTGTTCTGAGCTTTTGTGACGTTTCAACCTTGTTACTGTCATTTCAACAGGTTTACATTAGTTTCTTAACAGTAGCTGTTAAACACACATCTCCATGCAGGAAACGTGCGTTTTGGCCTGTTCTGAGCTTTTGTGACGTTTCAACCTTGTTACTGTCATTTCAACAGGTTTACATTAGTTTCTTAACAGTAGCTGTTAAACACACATCTCCATGCAGGAAACGTGCGTTTTGGCCTGTTCTGAGCTTTTGTGACGTTTCAACCTTGTTACTGTCATTTCAACAGGTTTACATTAGTTTCTTAACAGTAGCTGTTAAACACACATCTCCATGCAGGAAACGTGCGTTTTGGCCTGTTCTGAGCTTTTGTGACGTTTCAACCTTGTTACTGTCATTTCAACAGGTTTACATTAGTTTCTTAACAGTAGCTGTTAAACACACATCTCCATGCAGGAAACGTGCGTTTTGGCCTGTTCTGAGCTTTTGTGACGTTTCAACCTTGTTACTGTCATTTCAACAGGTTTACATTAGTTTCTTAACAGTAGCTGTTAAACACACATCTCCATGCAGGAAACGTGCGTTTTGGCCTGTTCTGAGCTTTTTGTGACGTTTCAACCTTGTTACTGTCATTTCAACAGGTTTACATTAGTTTCTTAACAGTAGCTGTTAAACACACATCTCCATGCAGGAAACGTGCGTTTTGGCCTGTTCTGAGCTTTTGTGACGTTTCAACCTTGTTACTGTCATTTCAACAGGTTTACATTAGTTTCTTAACAGTAGCTGTTAAACACACATCTCCATGCAGGAAACGTGCGTTTTGGCCTGTTCTGAGCTTTTGTGACGTTTCAACCTTGTTACTGTCATTTCAACAGGTTTACATTAGTTTCTTAACAGTAGCTGTTAAACACACATCTCCATGCAGGAAACGTGCGTTTTGGCCTGTTCTGAGCTTTTGTGACGTTTCAACCTTGTTACTGTCATTTCAACAGGTTTACATTAGTTTCTTAACAGTAGCTGTTAAACACACATCTCCATGCAGGAAACGTGCGTTTTGGCCTGTTCTGAGCTTTTGTGACGTTTCAACCTTGTTACTGTCATTTCAACAGGTTTACATTAGTTTCTTAACAGTAGCTGTTAAACACACATCTCCATGCAGGAAACGTGCGTTTTGGCCTGTTCTGAGCTTTTGTGACGTTTCAACCTTGTTACTGTCATTTCAACAGGTTTACATTAGTTTCTTAACAGTAGCTGTTAAACACACATCTCCATGCAGGAAACGTGCGTTTTGGCCTGTTCTGAGCTTTTGTGACGTTTCAACCTTGTTACTGTCATTTCAACAGGTTTACATTAGTTTCTTAACAGTAGCTGTTAAACACACATCTCCATGCAGGAAACGTGCGTTTTGGCCTGTTCTGAGCTTTTGTGACGTTTCAACCTTGTTACTGTCATTTCAACAGGTTTACATTAGTTTCTTAACAGTAGCTGTTAAACACACATCTCCATGCAGGAAACGTGCGTTTTGGCCTGTTCTGAGCTTTTGTGACGTTTCAACCTTGTTACTGTCATTTCAACAGGTTTACATTAGTTTCTTAACAGTAGCTGTTAAACACACATCTCCATGCAGGAAACGTGCGTTTTGGCCTGTTCTGAGCTTTTGTGACGTTTCAACCTTGTTACTGTCATTTCAACAGGTTTACATTAGTTTCTTAACAGTAGCTGTTAAACACACATCTCCATGCAGGAAACGTGCGTTTTGGCCTGTTCTGAGCTTTTGTGACGTTTCAACCTTGTTACTGTCATTTCAACAGGTTTACATTAGTTTCTTAACAGTAGCTGTTAAACACACATCTCCATGCAGGAAACGTGCGTTTTGGCCTGTTCTGAGCTTTTGTGACGTTTCAACCTTGTTACTGTCATTTCAACAGGTTTACATTAGTTTCTTAACAGTAGCTGTTAAACACACATCTCCATGCAGGAAACGTGCGTTTTGGCCTGTTCTGAGCTTTTGTGACGTTTCAACCTTGTTACTGTCATTTCAACAGGTTTACATTAGTTTCTTAACAGTAGCTGTTAAACACACATCTCCATGCAGGAAACGTGCGTTTTGGCCTGTTCTGAGCTTTTGTGACGTTTCAACCTTGTTACTGTCATTTCAACAGGTTTACATTAGTTTCTTAACAGTAGCTGTTAAACACACATCTCCATGCAGGAAACGTGCGTTTTGGCCTGTTCTGAGCTTTTGTGACGTTTCAACCTTGTTACTGTCATTTCAACAGGTTTACATTAGTTTCTTAACAGTAGCTGTTAAACACACATCTCCATGCAGGAAACGTGCGTTTTGGCCTGTTCTGAGCTTTTGTGACGTTTCAACCTTGTTACTGTCATTTCAACAGGTTTACATTAGTTTCTTAACAGTAGCTGTTAAACACACATCTCCATGCAGGAAACGTGCGTTTTGGCCTGTTCTGAGCTTTTGTGACGTTTCAACCTTGTTACTGTCATTTCAACAGGTTTACATTAGTTTCTTAACAGTAGCTGTTAAACACACATCTCCATGCAGGAAACGTGCGTTTTGGCCTGTTCTGAGCTTTTGTGACGTTTCAACCTTGTTACTGTCATTTCAACAGGTTTACATTAGTTTCTTAACAGTAGCTGTTAAACACACATCTCCATGCAGGAAACGTGCGTTTTGGCCTGTTCTGAGCTTTTGTGACGTTTCAACCTTGTTACTGTCATTTCAACAGGTTTACATTAGTTTCTTAACAGTAGCTGTTAAACACACATCTCCATGCAGGAAACGTGCGTTTTGGCCTGTTCTGAGCTTTTGTGACGTTTCAACCTTGTTACTGTCATTTCAACAGGTTTACATTAGTTTCTTAACAGTAGCTGTTAAACACACATCTCCATGCAGGAAACGTGCGTTTTGGCCTGTTCTGAGCTTTTGTGACGTTTCAACCTTGTTACTGTCATTTCAACAGGTTTACATTAGTTTCTTAACAGTAGCTGTTAAACACACATCTCCATGCAGGAAACGTGCGTTTTGGCCTGTTCTGAGCTTTTGTGACGTTTCAACCTTGTTACTGTCATTTCAACAGGTTTACATTAGTTTCTTAACAGTAGCTGTTAAACACACATCTCCATGCAGGAAACGTGCGTTTTGGCCTGTTCTGAGCTTTTGTGACGTTTCAACCTTGTTACTGTCATTTCAACAGGTTTACATTAGTTTCTTAACAGTAGCTGTTAAACACACATCTCCATGCAGGAAACGTGCGTTTTGGCCTGTTCTGAGCTTTTGTGACGTTTCAACCTTGTTACTGTCATTTCAACAGGTTTACATTAGTTTCTTAACAGTAGCTGTTAAACACACATCTCCATGCAGGAAACGTGCGTTTTGGCCTGTTCTGAGCTTTTGTGACGTTTCAACCTTGTTACTGTCATTTCAACAGGTTTACATTAGTTTCTTAACAGTAGCTGTTAAACACACATCTCCATGCAGGAAACGTGCGTTTTGGCCTGTTCTGAGCTTTTGTGACGTTTCAACCTTGTTACTGTCATTTCAACAGGTTTACATTAGTTTCTTAACAGTAGCTGTTAAACACACATCTCCATGCAGGAAACGTGCGTTTTGGCCTGTTCTGAGCTTTTGTGACGTTTCAACCTTGTTACTGTCATTTCAACAGGTTTACATTAGTTTCTTAACAGTAGCTGTTAAACACACATCTCCATGCAGGAAACTGCGTTTTGGCCTGTTCTGAGCTTTTGTGACGTTTCAACCTTGTTACTGTCATTTCAACAGGTTTACATTAGTTTCTTAACAGTAGCTGTTAAACACACATCTCCATGCAGGAAACGTGCGTTTTGGCCTGTTCTGAGCTTTTGTGACGTTTCAACCTTGTTACTGTCATTTCAACAGGTTTACATTAGTTTCTTAACAGTAGCTGTTAAACACACATCTCCATGCAGGAAACGTGCGTTTTGGCCTGTTCTGAGCTTTTGTGACGTTTCAACCTTGTTACTGTCATTTCAACAGGTTTACATTAGTTTCTTAACAGTAGCTGTTAAACACACATCTCCATGCAGGAAACGTGCGTTTTGGCCTGTTCTGAGCTTTTGTGACGTTTCAACCTTGTTACTGTCATTTCAACAGGTTTACATTAGTTTCTTAACAGTAGCTGTTAAACACACATCTCCATGCAGGAAACGTGCGTTTTGGCCTGTTCTGAGCTTTTGTGACGTTTCAACCTTGTTACTGTCATTTCAACAGGTTTACATTAGTTTCTTAACAGTAGCTGTTAAACACACATCTCCATGCAGGAAACGTGCGTTTTGGCCTGTTCTGAGCTTTTGTGACGTTTCAACCTTGTTACTGTCATTTCAACAGGTTTACATTAGTTTCTTAACAGTAGCTGTTAAACACACATCTCCATGCAGGAAACGTGCGTTTTGGCCTGTTCTGAGCTTTTGTGACGTTTCAACCTTGTTACTGTCATTTCAACAGGTTTACATTAGTTTCTTAACAGTAGCTGTTAAACACACATCTCCATGCAGGAAACGTGCGTTTTGGCCTGTTCTGAGCTTTTGTGACGTTTCAACCTTGTTACTGTCATTTCAACAGGTTTACATTAGTTTCTTAACAGTAGCTGTTAAACACACATCTCCATGCAGGAAACGTGCGTTTTGGCCTGTTCTGAGCTTTTGTGACGTTTCAACCTTGTTACTGTCATTTCAACAGGTTTACATTAGTTTCTTAACAGTAGCTGTTAAACACACATCTCCATGCAGGAAACGTGCGTTTTGGCCTGTTCTGAGCTTTTGTGACGTTTCAACCTTGTTACTGTCATTTCAACAGGTTTACATTAGTTTCTTAACAGTAGCTGTTAAACACACATCTCCATGCAGGAAACGTGCGTTTTGGCCTGTTCTGAGCTTTTGTGACGTTTCAACCTTGTTACTGTCATTTCAACAGGTTTACATTAGTTTCTTAACAGTAGCTGTTAAACACACATCTCCATGCAGGAAACGTGCGTTTTGGCCTGTTCTGAGCTTTTGTGACGTTTCAACCTTGTTACTGTCATTTCAACAGGTTTACATTAGTTTCTTAACAGTAGCTGTTAAACACACATCTCCATGCAGGAAACGTGCGTTTTGGCCTGTTCTGAGCTTTTGTGACGTTTCAACCTTGTTACTGTCATTTCAACAGGTTTACATTAGTTTCTTAACAGTAGCTGTTAAACACACATCTCCATGCAGGAAACGTGCGTTTTGGCCTGTTCTGAGCTTTTGTGACGTTTCAACCTTGTTACTGTCATTTCAACAGGTTTACATTAGTTTCTTAACAGTAGCTGTTAAACACACATCTCCATGCAGGAAACTGCGTTTTGGCCTGTTCTGAGCTTTTGTGACGTTTCAACCTTGTTACTGTCATTTCAACAGGTTTACATTAGTTTCTTAACAGTAGCTGTTAAACACACATCTCCATGCAGGAAACGTGCGTTTTGGCCTGTTCTGAGCTTTTGTGACGTTTCAACCTTGTTACTGTCATTTCAACAGGTTTACATTAGTTTCTTAACAGTAGCTGTTAAACACACATCTCCATGCAGGAAACGTGCGTTTTGGCCTGTTCTGAGCTTTTGTGACGTTTCAACCTTGTTACTGTCATTTCAACAGGTTTACATTAGTTTCTTAACAGTAGCTGTTAAACACACATCTCCATGCAGGAAACGTGCGTTTTGGCCTGTTCTGAGCTTTTGTGACGTTTCAACCTTGTTACTGTCATTTCAACAGGTTTACATTAGTTTCTTAACAGTAGCTGTTAAACACACATCTCCATGCAGGAAACGTGCGTTTTGGCCTGTTCTGAGCTTTTGTGACGTTTCAACCTTGTTACTGTCATTTCAACAGGTTTACATTAGTTTCTTAACAGTAGCTGTTAAACACACATCTCCATGCAGGAAACTTGCGTTTTGGCCTGTTCTGAGCTTTTGTGACGTTTCAACCTTGTTACTGTCATTTCAACAGGTTTACATTAGTTTCTTAACAGTAGCTGTTAAACACACATCTCCATGCAGGAAACGTGCGTTTTGGCCTGTTCTGAGCTTTTGTGACGTTTCAACCTTGTTACTGTCATTTCAACAGGTTTACATTAGTTTCTTAACAGTAGCTGTTAAACACACATCTCCATGCAGGAAACGTGCGTTTTGGCCTGTTCTGAGCTTTTGTGACGTTTCAACCTTGTTACTGTCATTTCAACAGGTTTACATTAGTTTCTTAACAGTAGCTGTTAAACACACATCTCCATGCAGGAAACGTGCGTTTTGGCCTGTTCTGAGCTTTTGTGACGTTTCAACCTTGTTACTGTCATTTCAACAGGTTTACATTAGTTTCTTAACAGTAGCTGTTAAACACACATCTCCATGCAGGAAACGTGCGTTTTGGCCTGTTCTGAGCTTTTGTGACGTTTCAACCTTGTTACTGTCATTTCAACAGGTTTACATTAGTTTCTTAACAGTAGCTGTTAAACACACATCTCCATGCAGGAAACGTGCGTTTTGGCCTGTTCTGAGCTTTTGTGACGTTTCAACCTTGTTACTGTCATTTCAACAGGTTTACATTAGTTTCTTAACAGTAGCTGTTAAACACACATCTCCATGCAGGAAACGTGCGTTTTGGCCTGTTCTGAGCTTTTGTGACGTTTCAACCTTGTTACTGTCATTTCAACAGGTTTACATTAGTTTCTTAACAGTAGCTGTTAAACACACATCTCCATGCAGGAAACGTGCGTTTTGGCCTGTTCTGAGCTTTTGTGACGTTTCAACCTTGTTACTGTCATTTCAACAGGTTTACATTAGTTTCTTAACAGTAGCTGTTAAACACACATCTCCATGCAGGAAACGTGCGTTTTGGCCTGTTCTGAGCTTTTGTGACGTTTCAACCTTGTTACTGTCATTTCAACAGGTTTACATTAGTTTCTTAACAGTAGCTGTTAAACACACATCTCCATGCAGGAAACGTGCGTTTTGGCCTGTTCTGAGCTTTTGTGACGTTTCAACCTTGTTACTGTCATTTCAACAGGTTTACATTAGTTTCTTAACAGTAGCTGTTAAACACACATCTCCATGCAGGAAACGTGCGTTTTGGCCTGTTCTGAGCTTTTGTGACGTTTCAACCTTGTTACTGTCATTTCAACAGGTTTACATTAGTTTCTTAACAGTAGCTGTTAAACACACATCTCCATGCAGGAAACGTGCGTTTTGGCCTGTTCTGAGCTTTTGTGACGTTTCAACCTTGTTACTGTCATTTCAACAGGTTTACATTAGTTTCTTAACAGTAGCTGTTAAACACACATCTCCATGCAGGAAACTGCGTTTTGGCCTGTTCTGAGCTTTTGTGACGTTTCAACCTTGTTACTGTCATTTCAACAGGTTTACATTAGTTTCTTAACAGTAGCTGTTAAACACACATCTCCATGCAGGAAACGTGCGTTTTGGCCTGTTCTGAGCTTTTGTGACGTTTCAACCTTGTTACTGTCATTTCAACAGGTTTACATTAGTTTCTTAACAGTAGCTGTTAAACACACATCTCCATGCAGGAAACGTGCGTTTTGGCCTGTTCTGAGCTTTTGTGACGTTTCAACCTTGTTACTGTCATTTCAACAGGTTTACATTAGTTTCTTAACAGTAGCTGTTAAACACACATCTCCATGCAGGAAACGTGCGTTTTGGCCTGTTCTGAGCTTTTGTGACGTTTCAACCTTGTTACTGTCATTTCAACAGGTTTACATTAGTTTCTTAACAGTAGCTGTTAAACACACATCTCCATGCAGGAAACGTGCGTTTTGGCCTGTTCTGAGCTTTTGTGACGTTTCAACCTTGTTACTGTCATTTCAACAGGTTTACATTAGTTTCTTAACAGTAGCTGTTAAACACACATCTCCATGCAGGAAACGTGCGTTTTGGCCTGTTCTGAGCTTTTGTGACGTTTCAACCTTGTTACTGTCATTTCAACAGGTTTACATTAGTTTCTTAACAGTAGCTGTTAAACACACATCTCCATGCAGGAAACGTGCGTTTTGGCCTGTTCTGAGCTTTTGTGACGTTTCAACCTTGTTACTGTCATTTCAACAGGTTTACATTAGTTTCTTAACAGTAGCTGTTAAACACACATCTCCATGCAGGAAACGTGCGTTTTGGCCTGTTCTGAGCTTTTGTGACGTTTCAACCTTGTTACTGTCATTTCAACAGGTTTACATTAGTTTCTTAACAGTAGCTGTTAAACACACATCTCCATGCAGGAAACGTGCGTTTTGGCCTGTTCTGAGCTTTTGTGACGTTTCAACCTTGTTACTGTCATTTCAACAGGTTTACATTAGTTTCTTAACAGTAGCTGTTAAACACACATCTCCATGCAGGAAACGTGCGTTTTGGCCTGTTCTGAGCTTTTGTGACGTTTCAACCTTGTTACTGTCATTTCAACAGGTTTACATTAGTTTCTTAACAGTAGCTGTTAAACACACATCTCCATGCAGGAAACGTGCGTTTTGGCCTGTTCTGAGCTTTTGTGACGTTTCAACCTTGTTACTGTCATTTCAACAGGTTTACATTAGTTTCTTAACAGTAGCTGTTAAACACACATCTCCATGCAGGAAACGTGCGTTTTGGCCTGTTCTGAGCTTTTGTGACGTTTCAACCTTGTTACTGTCATTTCAACAGGTTTACATTAGTTTCTTAACAGTAGCTGTTAAACACACATCTCCATGCAGGAAACGTGCGTTTTGGCCTGTTCTGAGCTTTTGTGACGTTTCAACCTTGTTACTGTCATTTCAACAGGTTTACATTAGTTTCTTAACAGTAGCTGTTAAACACACATCTCCATGCAGGAAACGTGCGTTTTGGCCTGTTCTGAGCTTTTGTGACGTTTCAACCTTGTTACTGTCATTTCAACAGGTTTACATTAGTTTCTTAACAGTAGCTGTTAAACACACATCTCCATGCAGGAAACGTGCGTTTTGGCCTGTTCTGAGCTTTTGTGACGTTTCAACCTTGTTACTGTCATTTCAACAGGTTTACATTAGTTTCTTAACAGTAGCTGTTAAACACACATCTCCATGCAGGAAACGTGCGTTTTGGCCTGTTCTGAGCTTTTGTGACGTTTCAACCTTGTTACTGTCATTTCAACAGGTTTACATTAGTTTCTTAACAGTAGCTGTTAAACACACATCTCCATGCAGGAAACGTGCGTTTTGGCCTGTTCTGAGCTTTTGTGACGTTTCAACCTTGTTACTGTCATTTCAACAGGTTTACATTAGTTTCTTAACAGTAGCTGTTAAACACACATCTCCATGCAGGAAACGTGCGTTTTGGCCTGTTCTGAGCTTTTGTGACGTTTCAACCTTGTTACTGTCATTTCAACAGGTTTACATTAGTTTCTTAACAGTAGCTGTTAAACACACATCTCCATGCAGGAAACGTGCGTTTTGGCCTGTTCTGAGCTTTTGTGACGTTTCAACCTTGTTACTGTCATTTCAACAGGTTTACATTAGTTTCTTAACAGTAGCTGTTAAACACACATCTCCATGCAGGAAACGTGCGTTTTGGCCTGTTCTGAGCTTTTGTGACGTTTCAACCTTGTTACTGTCATTTCAACAGGTTTACATTAGTTTCTTAACAGTAGCTGTTAAACACACATCTCCATGCAGGAAACGTGCGTTTTGGCCTGTTCTGAGCTTTTGTGACGTTTCAACCTTGTTACTGTCATTTCAACAGGTTTACATTAGTTTCTTAACAGTAGCTGTTAAACACACATCTCCATGCAGGAAACGTGCGTTTTGGCCTGTTCTGAGCTTTTGTGACGTTTCAACCTTGTTACTGTCATTTCAACAGGTTTACATTAGTTTCTTAACAGTAGCTGTTAAACACACATCTCCATGCAGGAAACGTGCGTTTTGGCCTGTTCTGAGCTTTTGTGACGTTTCAACCTTGTTACTGTCATTTCAACAGGTTTACATTAGTTTCTTAACAGTAGCTGTTAAACACACATCTCCATGCAGGAAACGTGCGTTTTGGCCTGTTCTGAGCTTTTGTGACGTTTCAACCTTGTTACTGTCATTTCAACAGGTTTACATTAGTTTCTTAACAGTAGCTGTTAAACACACATCTCCATGCAGGAAACGTGCGTTTTGGCCTGTTCTGAGCTTTTGTGACGTTTCAACCTTGTTACTGTCATTTCAACAGGTTTACATTAGTTTCTTAACAGTAGCTGTTAAACACACATCTCCATGCAGGAAACTTGCGTTTTGGCCTGTTCTGAGCTTTTGTGACGTTTCAACCTTGTTACTGTCATTTCAACAGGTTTACATTAGTTTCTTAACAGTAGCTGTTAAACACACATCTCCATGCAGGAAACGTGCGTTTTGGCCTGTTCTGAGCTTTTGTGACGTTTCAACCTTGTTACTGTCATTTCAACAGGTTTACATTAGTTTCTTAACAGTAGCTGTTAAACACACATCTCCATGCAGGAAACGTGCGTTTTGGCCTGTTCTGAGCTTTTGTGACGTTTCAACCTTGTTACTGTCATTTCAACAGGTTTACATTAGTTTCTTAACAGTAGCTGTTAAACACACATCTCCATGCAGGAAACGTGCGTTTTGGCCTGTTCTGAGCTTTTGTGACGTTTCAACCTTGTTACTGTCATTTCAACAGGTTTACATTAGTTTCTTAACAGTAGCTGTTAAACACACATCTCCATGCAGGAAACGTGCGTTTTGGCCTGTTCTGAGCTTTTGTGACGTTTCAACCTTGTTACTGTCATTTCAACAGGTTTACATTAGTTTCTTAACAGTAGCTGTTAAACACACATCTCCATGCAGGAAACGTGCGTTTTGGCCTGTTCTGAGCTTTTGTGACGTTTCAACCTTGTTACTGTCATTTCAACAGGTTTACATTAGTTTCTTAACAGTAGCTGTTAAACACACATCTCCATGCAGGAAACGTGCGTTTTGGCCTGTTCTGAGCTTTTGTGACGTTTCAACCTTGTTACTGTCATTTCAACAGGTTTACATTAGTTTCTTAACAGTAGCTGTTAAACACACATCTCCATGCAGGAAACGTGCGTTTTGGCCTGTTCTGAGCTTTTGTGACGTTTCAACCTTGTTACTGTCATTTCAACAGGTTTACATTAGTTTCTTAACAGTAGCTGTTAAACACACATCTCCATGCAGGAAACGTGCGTTTTGGCCTGTTCTGAGCTTTTGTGACGTTTCAACCTTGTTACTGTCATTTCAACAGGTTTACATTAGTTTCTTAACAGTAGCTGTTAAACACACATCTCCATGCAGGAAACGTGCGTTTTGGCCTGTTCTGAGCTTTTGTGACGTTTCAACCTTGTTACTGTCATTTCAACAGGTTTACATTAGTTTCTTAACAGTAGCTGTTAAACACACATCTCCATGCAGGAAACGTGCGTTTTGGCCTGTTCTGAGCTTTTGTGACGTTTCAACCTTGTTACTGTCATTTCAACAGGTTTACATTAGTTTCTTAACAGTAGCTGTTAAACACACATCTCCATGCAGGAAACGTGCGTTTTGGCCTGTTCTGAGCTTTTGTGACGTTTCAACCTTGTTACTGTCATTTCAACAGGTTTACATTAGTTTCTTAACAGTAGCTGTTAAACACACATCTCCATGCAGGAAACGTGCGTTTTGGCCTGTTCTGAGCTTTTGTGACGTTTCAACCTTGTTACTGTCATTTCAACAGGTTTACATTAGTTTCTTAACAGTAGCTGTTAAACACACATCTCCATGCAGGAAACGTGCGTTTTGGCCTGTTCTGAGCTTTTGTGACGTTTCAACCTTGTTACTGTCATTTCAACAGGTTTACATTAGTTTCTTAACAGTAGCTGTTAAACACACATCTCCATGCAGGAAACGTGCGTTTTGGCCTGTTCTGAGCTTTTGTGACGTTTCAACCTTGTTACTGTCATTTCAACAGGTTTACATTAGTTTCTTAACAGTAGCTGTTAAACACACATCTCCATGCAGGAAACGTGCGTTTTGGCCTGTTCTGAGCTTTTGTGACGTTTCAACCTTGTTACTGTCATTTCAACAGGTTTACATTAGTTTCTTAACAGTAGCTGTTAAACACACATCTCCATGCAGGAAACTTGCGTTTTGGCCTGTTCTGAGCTTTTGTGACGTTTCAACCTTGTTACTGTCATTTCAACAGGTTTACATTAGTTTCTTAACAGTAGCTGTTAAACACACATCTCCATGCAGGAAACGTGCGTTTTGGCCTGTTCTGAGCTTTTGTGACGTTTCAACCTTGTTACTGTCATTTCAACAGGTTTACATTAGTTTCTTAACAGTAGCTGTTAAACACACATCTCCATGCAGGAAACGTGCGTTTTGGCCTGTTCTGAGCTTTTGTGACGTTTCAACCTTGTTACTGTCATTTCAACAGGTTTACATTAGTTTCTTAACAGTAGCTGTTAAACACACATCTCCATGCAGGAAACGTGCGTTTTGGCCTGTTCTGAGCTTTTGTGACGTTTCAACCTTGTTACTGTCATTTCAACAGGTTTACATTAGTTTCTTAACAGTAGCTGTTAAACACACATCTCCATGCAGGAAACGTGCGTTTTGGCCTGTTCTGAGCTTTTGTGACGTTTCAACCTTGTTACTGTCATTTCAACAGGTTTACATTAGTTTCTTAACAGTAGCTGTTAAACACACATCTCCATGCAGGAAACGTGCGTTTTGGCCTGTTCTGAGCTTTTGTGACGTTTCAACCTTGTTACTGTCATTTCAACAGGTTTACATTAGTTTCTTAACAGTAGCTGTTAAACACACATCTCCATGCAGGAAACGTGCGTTTTGGCCTGTTCTGAGCTTTTGTGACGTTTCAACCTTGTTACTGTCATTTCAACAGGTTTACATTAGTTTCTTAACAGTAGCTGTTAAACACACATCTCCATGCAGGAAACGTGCGTTTTGGCCTGTTCTGAGCTTTTGTGACGTTTCAACCTTGTTACTGTCATTTCAACAGGTTTACATTAGTTTCTTAACAGTAGCTGTTAAACACACATCTCCATGCAGGAAACGTGCGTTTTGGCCTGTTCTGAGCTTTTGTGACGTTTCAACCTTGTTACTGTCATTTCAACAGGTTTACATTAGTTTCTTAACAGTAGCTGTTAAACACACATCTCCATGCAGGAAACGTGCGTTTTGGCCTGTTCTGAGCTTTTGTGACGTTTCAACCTTGTTACTGTCATTTCAACAGGTTTACATTAGTTTCTTAACAGTAGCTGTTAAACACACATCTCCATGCAGGAAACGTGCGTTTTGGCCTGTTCTGAGCTTTTGTGACGTTTCAACCTTGTTACTGTCATTTCAACAGGTTTACATTAGTTTCTTAACAGTAGCTGTTAAACACACATCTCCATGCAGGAAACGTGCGTTTTGGCCTGTTCTGAGCTTTTGTGACGTTTCAACCTTGTTACTGTCATTTCAACAGGTTTACATTAGTTTCTTAACAGTAGCTGTTAAACACACATCTCCATGCAGGAAACGTGCGTTTTGGCCTGTTCTGAGCTTTTGTGACGTTTCAACCTTGTTACTGTCATTTCAACAGGTTTACATTAGTTTCTTAACAGTAGCTGTTAAACACACATCTCCATGCAGGAAACGTGCGTTTTGGCCTGTTCTGAGCTTTTGTGACGTTTCAACCTTGTTACTGTCATTTCAACAGGTTTACATTAGTTTCTTAACAGTAGCTGTTAAACACACATCTCCATGCAGGAAACGTGCGTTTTGGCCTGTTCTGAGCTTTTGTGACGTTTCAACCTTGTTACTGTCATTTCAACAGGTTTACATTAGTTTCTTAACAGTAGCTGTTAAACACACATCTCCATGCAGGAAACGTGCGTTTTGGCCTGTTCTGAGCTTTTGTGACGTTTCAACCTTGTTACTGTCATTTCAACAGGTTTACATTAGTTTCTTAACAGTAGCTGTTAAACACACATCTCCATGCAGGAAACGTGCGTTTTGGCCTGTTCTGAGCTTTTGTGACGTTTCAACCTTGTTACTGTCATTTCAACAGGTTTACATTAGTTTCTTAACAGTAGCTGTTAAACACACATCTCCATGCAGGAAACGTGCGTTTTGGCCTGTTCTGAGCTTTTGTGACGTTTCAACCTTGTTACTGTCATTTCAACAGGTTTACATTAGTTTCTTAACAGTAGCTGTTAAACACACATCTCCATGCAGGAAACGTGCGTTTTGGCCTGTTCTGAGCTTTTGTGACGTTTCAACCTTGTTACTGTCATTTCAACAGGTTTACATTAGTTTCTTAACAGTAGCTGTTAAACACACATCTCCATGCAGGAAACGTGCGTTTTGGCCTGTTCTGAGCTTTTGTGACGTTTCAACCTTGTTACTGTCATTTCAACAGGTTTACATTAGTTTCTTAACAGTAGCTGTTAAACACACATCTCCATGCAGGAAACGTGCGTTTTGGCCTGTTCTGAGCTTTTGTGACGTTTCAACCTTGTTACTGTCATTTCAACAGGTTTACATTAGTTTCTTAACAGTAGCTGTTAAACACACATCTCCATGCAGGAAACGTGCGTTTTGGCCTGTTCTGAGCTTTTGTGACGTTTCAACCTTGTTACTGTCATTTCAACAGGTTTACATTAGTTTCTTAACAGTAGCTGTTAAACACACATCTCCATGCAGGAAACGTGCGTTTTGGCCTGTTCTGAGCTTTTGTGACGTTTCAACCTTGTTACTGTCATTTCAACAGGTTTACATTAGTTTCTTAACAGTAGCTGTTAAACACACATCTCCATGCAGGAAACGTGCGTTTTGGCCTGTTCTGAGCTTTTGTGACGTTTCAACCTTGTTACTGTCATTTCAACAGGTTTACATTAGTTTCTTAACAGTAGCTGTTAAACACACATCTCCATGCAGGAAACGTGCGTTTTGGCCTGTTCTGAGCTTTTGTGACGTTTCAACCTTGTTACTGTCATTTCAACAGGTTTACATTAGTTTCTTAACAGTAGCTGTTAAACACACATCTCCATGCAGGAAACGTGCGTTTTGGCCTGTTCTGAGCTTTTGTGACGTTTCAACCTTGTTACTGTCATTTCAACAGGTTTACATTAGTTTCTTAACAGTAGCTGTTAAACACACATCTCCATGCAGGAAACGTGCGTTTTGGCCTGTTCTGAGCTTTTGTGACGTTTCAACCTTGTTACTGTCATTTCAACAGGTTTACATTAGTTTCTTAACAGTAGCTGTTAAACACACATCTCCATGCAGGAAACGTGCGTTTTGGCCTGTTCTGAGCTTTTGTGACGTTTCAACCTTGTTACTGTCATTTCAACAGGTTTACATTAGTTTCTTAACAGTAGCTGTTAAACACACATCTCCATGCAGGAAACGTGCGTTTTGGCCTGTTCTGAGCTTTTGTGACGTTTCAACCTTGTTACTGTCATTTCAACAGGTTTACATTAGTTTCTTAACAGTAGCTGTTAAACACACATCTCCATGCAGGAAACGTGCGTTTTGGCCTGTTCTGAGCTTTTGTGACGTTTCAACCTTGTTACTGTCATTTCAACAGGTTTACATTAGTTTCTTAACAGTAGCTGTTAAACACACATCTCCATGCAGGAAACGTGCGTTTTGGCCTGTTCTGAGCTTTTGTGACGTTTCAACCTTGTTACTGTCATTTCAACAGGTTTACATTAGTTTCTTAACAGTAGCTGTTAAACACACATCTCCATGCAGGAAACGTGCGTTTTGGCCTGTTCTGAGCTTTTGTGACGTTTCAACCTTGTTACTGTCATTTCAACAGGTTTACATTAGTTTCTTAACAGTAGCTGTTAAACACACATCTCCATGCAGGAAACGTGCGTTTTGGCCTGTTCTGAGCTTTTGTGACGTTTCAACCTTGTTACTGTCATTTCAACAGGTTTACATTAGTTTCTTAACAGTAGCTGTTAAACACACATCTCCATGCAGGAAACTGCGTTTTGGCCTGTTCTGAGCTTTTGTGACGTTTCAACCTTGTTACTGTCATTTCAACAGGTTTACATTAGTTTCTTAACAGTAGCTGTTAAACACACATCTCCATGCAGGAAACGTGCGTTTTGGCCTGTTCTGAGCTTTTGTGACGTTTCAACCTTGTTACTGTCATTTCAACAGGTTTACATTAGTTTCTTAACAGTAGCTGTTAAACACACATCTCCATGCAGGAAACGTGCGTTTTGGCCTGTTCTGAGCTTTTGTGACGTTTCAACCTTGTTACTGTCATTTCAACAGGTTTACATTAGTTTCTTAACAGTAGCTGTTAAACACACATCTCCATGCAGGAAACGTGCGTTTTGGCCTGTTCTGAGCTTTTGTGACGTTTCAACCTTGTTACTGTCATTTCAACAGGTTTACATTAGTTTCTTAACAGTAGCTGTTAAACACACATCTCCATGCAGGAAACGTGCGTTTTGGCCTGTTCTGAGCTTTTGTGACGTTTCAACCTTGTTACTGTCATTTCAACAGGTTTACATTAGTTTCTTAACAGTAGCTGTTAAACACACATCTCCATGCAGGAAACGTGCGTTTTGGCCTGTTCTGAGCTTTTGTGACGTTTCAACCTTGTTACTGTCATTTCAACAGGTTTACATTAGTTTCTTAACAGTAGCTGTTAAACACACATCTCCATGCAGGAAACGTGCGTTTTGGCCTGTTCTGAGCTTTTGTGACGTTTCAACCTTGTTACTGTCATTTCAACAGGTTTACATTAGTTTCTTAACAGTAGCTGTTAAACACACATCTCCATGCAGGAAACGTGCGTTTTGGCCTGTTCTGAGCTTTTGTGACGTTTCAACCTTGTTACTGTCATTTCAACAGGTTTACATTAGTTTCTTAACAGTAGCTGTTAAACACACATCTCCATGCAGGAAACGTGCGTTTTGGCCTGTTCTGAGCTTTTGTGACGTTTCAACCTTGTTACTGTCATTTCAACAGGTTTACATTAGTTTCTTAACAGTAGCTGTTAAACACACATCTCCATGCAGGAAACGTGCGTTTTGGCCTGTTCTGAGCTTTTGTGACGTTTCAACCTTGTTACTGTCATTTCAACAGGTTTACATTAGTTTCTTAACAGTAGCTGTTAAACACACATCTCCATGCAGGAAACGTGCGTTTTGGCCTGTTCTGAGCTTTTGTGACGTTTCAACCTTGTTACTGTCATTTCAACAGGTTTACATTAGTTTCTTAACAGTAGCTGTTAAACACACATCTCCATGCAGGAAACGTGCGTTTTGGCCTGTTCTGAGCTTTTGTGACGTTTCAACCTTGTTACTGTCATTTCAACAGGTTTACATTAGTTTCTTAACAGTAGCTGTTAAACACACATCTCCATGCAGGAAACGTGCGTTTTGGCCTGTTCTGAGCTTTTGTGACGTTTCAACCTTGTTACTGTCATTTCAACAGGTTTACATTAGTTTCTTAACAGTAGCTGTTAAACACACATCTCCATGCAGGAAACTGCGTTTTGGCCTGTTCTGAGCTTTTGTGACGTTTCAACCTTGTTACTGTCATTTCAACAGGTTTACATTAGTTTCTTAACAGTAGCTGTTAAACACACATCTCCATGCAGGAAACGTGCGTTTTGGCCTGTTCTGAGCTTTTGTGACGTTTCAACCTTGTTACTGTCATTTCAACAGGTTTACATTAGTTTCTTAACAGTAGCTGTTAAACACACATCTCCATGCAGGAAACGTGCGTTTTGGCCTGTTCTGAGCTTTTGTGACGTTTCAACCTTGTTACTGTCATTTCAACAGGTTTACATTAGTTTCTTAACAGTAGCTGTTAAACACACATCTCCATGCAGGAAACGTGCGTTTTGGCCTGTTCTGAGCTTTTGTGACGTTTCAACCTTGTTACTGTCATTTCAACAGGTTTACATTAGTTTCTTAACAGTAGCTGTTAAACACACATCTCCATGCAGGAAACGTGCGTTTTGGCCTGTTCTGAGCTTTTGTGACGTTTCAACCTTGTTACTGTCATTTCAACAGGTTTACATTAGTTTCTTAACAGTAGCTGTTAAACACACATCTCCATGCAGGAAACGTGCGTTTTGGCCTGTTCTGAGCTTTTGTGACGTTTCAACCTTGTTACTGTCATTTCAACAGGTTTACATTAGTTTCTTAACAGTAGCTGTTAAACACACATCTCCATGCAGGAAACGTGCGTTTTGGCCTGTTCTGAGCTTTTGTGACGTTTCAACCTTGTTACTGTCATTTCAACAGGTTTACATTAGTTTCTTAACAGTAGCTGTTAAACACACATCTCCATGCAGGAAACGTGCGTTTTGGCCTGTTCTGAGCTTTTGTGACGTTTCAACCTTGTTACTGTCATTTCAACAGGTTTACATTAGTTTCTTAACAGTAGCTGTTAAACACACATCTCCATGCAGGAAACGTGCGTTTTGGCCTGTTCTGAGCTTTTGTGACGTTTCAACCTTGTTACTGTCATTTCAACAGGTTTACATTAGTTTCTTAACAGTAGCTGTTAAACACACATCTCCATGCAGGAAACGTGCGTTTTGGCCTGTTCTGAGCTTTTGTGACGTTTCAACCTTGTTACTGTCATTTCAACAGGTTTACATTAGTTTCTTAACAGTAGCTGTTAAACACACATCTCCATGCAGGAAACGTGCGTTTTGGCCTGTTCTGAGCTTTTGTGACGTTTCAACCTTGTTACTGTCATTTCAACAGGTTTACATTAGTTTCTTAACAGTAGCTGTTAAACACACATCTCCATGCAGGAAACGTGCGTTTTGGCCTGTTCTGAGCTTTTGTGACGTTTCAACCTTGTTACTGTCATTTCAACAGGTTTACATTAGTTTCTTAACAGTAGCTGTTAAACACACATCTCCATGCAGGAAACGTGCGTTTTGGCCTGTTCTGAGCTTTTTGTGACGTTTCAACCTTGTTACTGTCATTTCAACAGGTTTACATTAGTTTCTTAACAGTAGCTGTTAAACACACATCTCCATGCAGGAAACGTGCGTTTTGGCCTGTTCTGAGCTTTTGTGACGTTTCAACCTTGTTACTGTCATTTCAACAGGTTTACATTAGTTTCTTAACAGTAGCTGTTAAACACACATCTCCATGCAGGAAACGTGCGTTTTGGCCTGTTCTGAGCTTTTGTGACGTTTCAACCTTGTTACTGTCATTTCAACAGGTTTACATTAGTTTCTTAACAGTAGCTGTTAAACACACATCTCCATGCAGGAAACGTGCGTTTTGGCCTGTTCTGAGCTTTTGTGACGTTTCAACCTTGTTACTGTCATTTCAACAGGTTTACATTAGTTTCTTAACAGTAGCTGTTAAACACACATCTCCATGCAGGAAACGTGCGTTTTGGCCTGTTCTGAGCTTTTGTGACGTTTCAACCTTGTTACTGTCATTTCAACAGGTTTACATTAGTTTCTTAACAGTAGCTGTTAAACACACATCTCCATGCAGGAAACGTGCGTTTTGGCCTGTTCTGAGCTTTTGTGACGTTTCAACCTTGTTACTGTCATTTCAACAGGTTTACATTAGTTTCTTAACAGTAGCTGTTAAACACACATCTCCATGCAGGAAACGTGCGTTTTGGCCTGTTCTGAGCTTTTGTGACGTTTCAACCTTGTTACTGTCATTTCAACAGGTTTACATTAGTTTCTTAACAGTAGCTGTTAAACACACATCTCCATGCAGGAAACGTTTTGGCCTGTTCTGAGCTTTTGTGACGTTTCAACCTTGTTACTGTCATTTCAACAGGTTTACATTAGTTTCTTAACAGTAGCTGTTAAACACACATCTCCATGCAGGAAACGTGCGTTTTGGCCTGTTCTGAGCTTTTGTGACGTTTCAACCTTGTTACTGTCATTTCAACAGGTTTACATTAGTTTCTTAACAGTAGCTGTTAAACACACATCTCCATGCAGGAAACGTGCGTTTTGGCCTGTTCTGAGCTTTTGTGACGTTTCAACCTTGTTACTGTCATTTCAACAGGTTTACATTAGTTTCTTAACAGTAGCTGTTAAACACACATCTCCATGCAGGAAACGTGCGTTTTGGCCTGTTCTGAGCTTTTGTGACGTTTCAACCTTGTTACTGTCATTTCAACAGGTTTACATTAGTTTCTTAACAGTAGCTGTTAAACACACATCTCCATGCAGGAAACGTGCGTTTTGGCCTGTTCTGAGCTTTTGTGACGTTTCAACCTTGTTACTGTCATTTCAACAGGTTTACATTAGTTTCTTAACAGTAGCTGTTAAACACACATCTCCATGCAGGAAACGTGCGTTTTGGCCTGTTCTGAGCTTTTGTGACGTTTCAACCTTGTTACTGTCATTTCAACAGGTTTACATTAGTTTCTTAACAGTAGCTGTTAAACACACATCTCCATGCAGGAAACGTGCGTTTTGGCCTGTTCTGAGCTTTTGTGACGTTTCAACCTTGTTACTGTCATTTCAACAGGTTTACATTAGTTTCTTAACAGTAGCTGTTAAACACACATCTCCATGCAGGAAACTGCGTTTTGGCCTGTTCTGAGCTTTTGTGACGTTTCAACCTTGTTACTGTCATTTCAACAGGTTTACATTAGTTTCTTAACAGTAGCTGTTAAACACACATCTCCATGCAGGAAACGTGCGTTTTGGCCTGTTCTGAGCTTTTGTGACGTTTCAACCTTGTTACTGTCATTTCAACAGGTTTACATTAGTTTCTTAACAGTAGCTGTTAAACACACATCTCCATGCAGGAAACGTGCGTTTTGGCCTGTTCTGAGCTTTTGTGACGTTTCAACCTTGTTACTGTCATTTCAACAGGTTTACATTAGTTTCTTAACAGTAGCTGTTAAACACACATCTCCATGCAGGAAACGTGCGTTTTGGCCTGTTCTGAGCTTTTGTGACGTTTCAACCTTGTTACTGTCATTTCAACAGGTTTACATTAGTTTCTTAACAGTAGCTGTTAAACACACATCTCCATGCAGGAAACGTGCGTTTTGGCCTGTTCTGAGCTTTTGTGACGTTTCAACCTTGTTACTGTCATTTCAACAGGTTTACATTAGTTTCTTAACAGTAGCTGTTAAACACACATCTCCATGCAGGAAACGTGCGTTTTGGCCTGTTCTGAGCTTTTGTGACGTTTCAACCTTGTTACTGTCATTTCAACAGGTTTACATTAGTTTCTTAACAGTAGCTGTTAAACACACATCTCCATGCAGGAAACGTGCGTTTTGGCCTGTTCTGAGCTTTTGTGACGTTTCAACCTTGTTACTGTCATTTCAACAGGTTTACATTAGTTTCTTAACAGTAGCTGTTAAACACACATCTCCATGCAGGAAACGTGCGTTTTGGCCTGTTCTGAGCTTTTGTGACGTTTCAACCTTGTTACTGTCATTTCAACAGGTTTACATTAGTTTCTTAACAGTAGCTGTTAAACACACATCTCCATGCAGGAAACGTGCGTTTTGGCCTGTTCTGAGCTTTTGTGACGTTTCAACCTTGTTACTGTCATTTCAACAGGTTTACATTAGTTTCTTAACAGTAGCTGTTAAACACACATCTCCATGCAGGAAACGTGCGTTTTGGCCTGTTCTGAGCTTTTGTGACGTTTCAACCTTGTTACTGTCATTTCAACAGGTTTACATTAGTTTCTTAACAGTAGCTGTTAAACACACATCTCCATGCAGGAAACGTGCGTTTTGGCCTGTTCTGAGCTTTTGTGACGTTTCAACCTTGTTACTGTCATTTCAACAGGTTTACATTAGTTTCTTAACAGTAGCTGTTAAACACACATCTCCATGCAGGAAACGTGCGTTTTGGCCTGTTCTGAGCTTTTGTGACGTTTCAACCTTGTTACTGTCATTTCAACAGGTTTACATTAGTTTCTTAACAGTAGCTGTTAAACACACATCTCCATGCAGGAAACGTGCGTTTTGGCCTGTTCTGAGCTTTTGTGACGTTTCAACCTTGTTACTGTCATTTCAACAGGTTTACATTAGTTTCTTAACAGTAGCTGTTAAACACACATCTCCATGCAGGAAACGTGCGTTTTGGCCTGTTCTGAGCTTTTGTGACGTTTCAACCTTGTTACTGTCATTTCAACAGGTTTACATTAGTTTCTTAACAGTAGCTGTTAAACACACATCTCCATGCAGGAAACTGCGTTTTGGCCTGTTCTGAGCTTTTGTGACGTTTCAACCTTGTTACTGTCATTTCAACAGGTTTACATTAGTTTCTTAACAGTAGCTGTTAAACACACATCTCCATGCAGGAAACGTGCGTTTTGGCCTGTTCTGAGCTTTTGTGACGTTTCAACCTTGTTACTGTCATTTCAACAGGTTTACATTAGTTTCTTAACAGTAGCTGTTAAACACACATCTCCATGCAGGAAACGTGCGTTTTGGCCTGTTCTGAGCTTTTGTGACGTTTCAACCTTGTTACTGTCATTTCAACAGGTTTACATTAGTTTCTTAACAGTAGCTGTTAAACACACATCTCCATGCAGGAAACGTGCGTTTTGGCCTGTTCTGAGCTTTTGTGACGTTTCAACCTTGTTACTGTCATTTCAACAGGTTTACATTAGTTTCTTAACAGTAGCTGTTAAACACACATCTCCATGCAGGAAACTTGCGTTTTGGCCTGTTCTGAGCTTTTGTGACGTTTCAACCTTGTTACTGTCATTTCAACAGGTTTACATTAGTTTCTTAACAGTAGCTGTTAAACACACATCTCCATGCAGGAAACGTGCGTTTTGGCCTGTTCTGAGCTTTTGTGACGTTTCAACCTTGTTACTGTCATTTCAACAGGTTTACATTAGTTTCTTAACAGTAGCTGTTAAACACACATCTCCATGCAGGAAACGTGCGTTTTGGCCTGTTCTGAGCTTTTGTGACGTTTCAACCTTGTTACTGTCATTTCAACAGGTTTACATTAGTTTCTTAACAGTAGCTGTTAAACACACATCTCCATGCAGGAAACGTGCGTTTTGGCCTGTTCTGAGCTTTTGTGACGTTTCAACCTTGTTACTGTCATTTCAACAGGTTTACATTAGTTTCTTAACAGTAGCTGTTAAACACACATCTCCATGCAGGAAACTGCGTTTTGGCCTGTTCTGAGCTTTTGTGACGTTTCAACCTTGTTACTGTCATTTCAACAGGTTTACATTAGTTTCTTAACAGTAGCTGTTAAACACACATCTCCATGCAGGAAACGTGCGTTTTGGCCTGTTCTGAGCTTTTGTGACGTTTCAACCTTGTTACTGTCATTTCAACAGGTTTACATTAGTTTCTTAACAGTAGCTGTTAAACACACATCTCCATGCAGGAAACGTGCGTTTTGGCCTGTTCTGAGCTTTTGTGACGTTTCAACCTTGTTACTGTCATTTCAACAGGTTTACATTAGTTTCTTAACAGTAGCTGTTAAACACACATCTCCATGCAGGAAACGTGCGTTTTGGCCTGTTCTGAGCTTTTGTGACGTTTCAACCTTGTTACTGTCATTTCAACAGGTTTACATTAGTTTCTTAACAGTAGCTGTTAAACACACATCTCCATGCAGGAAACGTGCGTTTTGGCCTGTTCTGAGCTTTTGTGACGTTTCAACCTTGTTACTGTCATTTCAACAGGTTTACATTAGTTTCTTAACAGTAGCTGTTAAACACACATCTCCATGCAGGAAACGTGCGTTTTGGCCTGTTCTGAGCTTTTGTGACGTTTCAACCTTGTTACTGTCATTTCAACAGGTTTACATTAGTTTCTTAACAGTAGCTGTTAAACACACATCTCCATGCAGGAAACGTGCGTTTTGGCCTGTTCTGAGCTTTTGTGACGTTTCAACCTTGTTACTGTCATTTCAACAGGTTTACATTAGTTTCTTAACAGTAGCTGTTAAACACACATCTCCATGCAGGAAACGTGCGTTTTGGCCTGTTCTGAGCTTTTGTGACGTTTCAACCTTGTTACTGTCATTTCAACAGGTTTACATTAGTTTCTTAACAGTAGCTGTTAAACACACATCTCCATGCAGGAAACGTGCGTTTTGGCCTGTTCTGAGCTTTTGTGACGTTTCAACCTTGTTACTGTCATTTCAACAGGTTTACATTAGTTTCTTAACAGTAGCTGTTAAACACACATCTCCATGCAGGAAACGTGCGTTTTGGCCTGTTCTGAGCTTTTGTGACGTTTCAACCTTGTTACTGTCATTTCAACAGGTTTACATTAGTTTCTTAACAGTAGCTGTTAAACACACATCTCCATGCAGGAAACGTGCGTTTTGGCCTGTTCTGAGCTTTTGTGACGTTTCAACCTTGTTACTGTCATTTCAACAGGTTTACATTAGTTTCTTAACAGTAGCTGTTAAACACACATCTCCATGCAGGAAACGTGCGTTTTGGCCTGTTCTGAGCTTTTGTGACGTTTCAACCTTGTTACTGTCATTTCAACAGGTTTACATTAGTTTCTTAACAGTAGCTGTTAAACACACATCTCCATGCAGGAAACGTGCGTTTTGGCCTGTTCTGAGCTTTTGTGACGTTTCAACCTTGTTACTGTCATTTCAACAGGTTTACATTAGTTTCTTAACAGTAGCTGTTAAACACACATCTCCATGCAGGAAACGTGCGTTTTGGCCTGTTCTGAGCTTTTGTGACGTTTCAACCTTGTTACTGTCATTTCAACAGGTTTACATTAGTTTCTTAACAGTAGCTGTTAAACACACATCTCCATGCAGGAAACGTGCGTTTTGGCCTGTTCTGAGCTTTTGTGACGTTTCAACCTTGTTACTGTCATTTCAACAGGTTTACATTAGTTTCTTAACAGTAGCTGTTAAACACACATCTCCATGCAGGAAACGTGCGTTTTGGCCTGTTCTGAGCTTTTGTGACGTTTCAACCTTGTTACTGTCATTTCAACAGGTTTACATTAGTTTCTTAACAGTAGCTGTTAAACACACATCTCCATGCAGGAAACGTGCGTTTTGGCCTGTTCTGAGCTTTTGTGACGTTTCAACCTTGTTACTGTCATTTCAACAGGTTTACATTAGTTTCTTAACAGTAGCTGTTAAACACACATCTCCATGCAGGAAACGTGCGTTTTGGCCTGTTCTGAGCTTTTGTGACGTTTCAACCTTGTTACTGTCATTTCAACAGGTTTACATTAGTTTCTTAACAGTAGCTGTTAAACACACATCTCCATGCAGGAAACGTGCGTTTTGGCCTGTTCTGAGCTTTTGTGACGTTTCAACCTTGTTACTGTCATTTCAACAGGTTTACATTAGTTTCTTAACAGTAGCTGTTAAACACACATCTCCATGCAGGAAACGTGCGTTTTGGCCTGTTCTGAGCTTTTGTGACGTTTCAACCTTGTTACTGTCATTTCAACAGGTTTACATTAGTTTCTTAACAGTAGCTGTTAAACACACATCTCCATGCAGGAAACGTGCGTTTTGGCCTGTTCTGAGCTTTTGTGACGTTTCAACCTTGTTACTGTCATTTCAACAGGTTTACATTAGTTTCTTAACAGTAGCTGTTAAACACACATCTCCATGCAGGAAACGTGCGTTTTGGCCTGTTCTGAGCTTTTGTGACGTTTCAACCTTGTTACTGTCATTTCAACAGGTTTACATTAGTTTCTTAACAGTAGCTGTTAAACACACATCTCCATGCAGGAAACGTGCGTTTTGGCCTGTTCTGAGCTTTTGTGACGTTTCAACCTTGTTACTGTCATTTCAACAGGTTTACATTAGTTTCTTAACAGTAGCTGTTAAACACACATCTCCATGCAGGAAACGTGCGTTTTGGCCTGTTCTGAGCTTTTGTGACGTTTCAACCTTGTTACTGTCATTTCAACAGGTTTACATTAGTTTCTTAACAGTAGCTGTTAAACACACATCTCCATGCAGGAAACGTGCGTTTTGGCCTGTTCTGAGCTTTTGTGACGTTTCAACCTTGTTACTGTCATTTCAACAGGTTTACATTAGTTTCTTAACAGTAGCTGTTAAACACACATCTCCATGCAGGAAACGTGCGTTTTGGCCTGTTCTGAGCTTTTGTGACGTTTCAACCTTGTTACTGTCATTTCAACAGGTTTACATTAGTTTCTTAACAGTAGCTGTTAAACACACATCTCCATGCAGGAAACGTGCGTTTTGGCCTGTTCTGAGCTTTTGTGACGTTTCAACCTTGTTACTGTCATTTCAACAGGTTTACATTAGTTTCTTAACAGTAGCTGTTAAACACACATCTCCATGCAGGAAACGTGCGTTTTGGCCTGTTCTGAGCTTTTGTGACGTTTCAACCTTGTTACTGTCATTTCAACAGGTTTACATTAGTTTCTTAACAGTAGCTGTTAAACACACATCTCCATGCAGGAAACGTGCGTTTTGGCCTGTTCTGAGCTTTTGTGACGTTTCAACCTTGTTACTGTCATTTCAACAGGTTTACATTAGTTTCTTAACAGTAGCTGTTAAACACACATCTCCATGCAGGAAACGTGCGTTTTGGCCTGTTCTGAGCTTTTGTGACGTTTCAACCTTGTTACTGTCATTTCAACAGGTTTACATTAGTTTCTTAACAGTAGCTGTTAAACACACATCTCCATGCAGGAAACTGCGTTTTGGCCTGTTCTGAGCTTTTGTGACGTTTCAACCTTGTTACTGTCATTTCAACAGGTTTACATTAGTTTCTTAACAGTAGCTGTTAAACACACATCTCCATGCAGGAAACGTGCGTTTTGGCCTGTTCTGAGCTTTTGTGACGTTTCAACCTTGTTACTGTCATTTCAACAGGTTTACATTAGTTTCTTAACAGTAGCTGTTAAACACACATCTCCATGCAGGAAACGTGCGTTTTGGCCTGTTCTGAGCTTTTGTGACGTTTCAACCTTGTTACTGTCATTTCAACAGGTTTACATTAGTTTCTTAACAGTAGCTGTTAAACACACATCTCCATGCAGGAAACGTGCGTTTTGGCCTGTTCTGAGCTTTTGTGACGTTTCAACCTTGTTACTGTCATTTCAACAGGTTTACATTAGTTTCTTAACAGTAGCTGTTAAACACACATCTCCATGCAGGAAACGTGCGTTTTGGCCTGTTCTGAGCTTTTGTGACGTTTCAACCTTGTTACTGTCATTTCAACAGGTTTACATTAGTTTCTTAACAGTAGCTGTTAAACACACATCTCCATGCAGGAAACGTGCGTTTTGGCCTGTTCTGAGCTTTTGTGACGTTTCAACCTTGTTACTGTCATTTCAACAGGTTTACATTAGTTTCTTAACAGTAGCTGTTAAACACACATCTCCATGCAGGAAACGTGCGTTTTGGCCTGTTCTGAGCTTTTTGTGACGTTTCAACCTTGTTACTGTCATTTCAACAGGTTTACATTAGTTTCTTAACAGTAGCTGTTAAACACACATCTCCATGCAGGAAACGTGCGTTTTGGCCTGTTCTGAGCTTTTGTGACGTTTCAACCTTGTTACTGTCATTTCAACAGGTTTACATTAGTTTCTTAACAGTAGCTGTTAAACACACATCTCCATGCAGGAAACGTGCGTTTTGGCCTGTTCTGAGCTTTTGTGACGTTTCAACCTTGTTACTGTCATTTCAACAGGTTTACATTAGTTTCTTAACAGTAGCTGTTAAACACACATCTCCATGCAGGAAACGTGCGTTTTGGCCTGTTCTGAGCTTTTGTGACGTTTCAACCTTGTTACTGTCATTTCAACAGGTTTACATTAGTTTCTTAACAGTAGCTGTTAAACACACATCTCCATGCAGGAAACGTGCGTTTTGGCCTGTTCTGAGCTTTTGTGACGTTTCAACCTTGTTACTGTCATTTCAACAGGTTTACATTAGTTTCTTAACAGTAGCTGTTAAACACACATCTCCATGCAGGAAACGTGCGTTTTGGCCTGTTCTGAGCTTTTGTGACGTTTCAACCTTGTTACTGTCATTTCAACAGGTTTACATTAGTTTCTTAACAGTAGCTGTTAAACACACATCTCCATGCAGGAAACGTGCGTTTTGGCCTGTTCTGAGCTTTTGTGACGTTTCAACCTTGTTACTGTCATTTCAACAGGTTTACATTAGTTTCTTAACAGTAGCTGTTAAACACACATCTCCATGCAGGAAACGTGCGTTTTGGCCTGTTCTGAGCTTTTGTGACGTTTCAACCTTGTTACTGTCATTTCAACAGGTTTACATTAGTTTCTTAACAGTAGCTGTTAAACACACATCTCCATGCAGGAAACGTGCGTTTTGGCCTGTTCTGAGCTTTTGTGACGTTTCAACCTTGTTACTGTCATTTCAACAGGTTTACATTAGTTTCTTAACAGTAGCTGTTAAACACACATCTCCATGCAGGAAACGTGCGTTTTGGCCTGTTCTGAGCTTTTGTGACGTTTCAACCTTGTTACTGTCATTTCAACAGGTTTACATTAGTTTCTTAACAGTAGCTGTTAAACACACATCTCCATGCAGGAAACGTGCGTTTTGGCCTGTTCTGAGCTTTTGTGACGTTTCAACCTTGTTACTGTCATTTCAACAGGTTTACATTAGTTTCTTAACAGTAGCTGTTAAACACACATCTCCATGCAGGAAACGTGCGTTTTGGCCTGTTCTGAGCTTTTGTGACGTTTCAACCTTGTTACTGTCATTTCAACAGGTTTACATTAGTTTCTTAACAGTAGCTGTTAAACACACATCTCCATGCAGGAAACGTGCGTTTTGGCCTGTTCTGAGCTTTTGTGACGTTTCAACCTTGTTACTGTCATTTCAACAGGTTTACATTAGTTTCTTAACAGTAGCTGTTAAACACACATCTCCATGCAGGAAACGTGCGTTTTGGCCTGTTCTGAGCTTTTGTGACGTTTCAACCTTGTTACTGTCATTTCAACAGGTTTACATTAGTTTCTTAACAGTAGCTGTTAAACACACATCTCCATGCAGGAAACGTGCGTTTTGGCCTGTTCTGAGCTTTTGTGACGTTTCAACCTTGTTACTGTCATTTCAACAGGTTTACATTAGTTTCTTAACAGTAGCTGTTAAACACACATCTCCATGCAGGAAACGTGCGTTTTGGCCTGTTCTGAGCTTTTGTGACGTTTCAACCTTGTTACTGTCATTTCAACAGGTTTACATTAGTTTCTTAACAGTAGCTGTTAAACACACATCTCCATGCAGGAAACGTGCGTTTTGGCCTGTTCTGAGCTTTTGTGACGTTTCAACCTTGTTACTGTCATTTCAACAGGTTTACATTAGTTTCTTAACAGTAGCTGTTAAACACACATCTCCATGCAGGAAACGTGCGTTTTGGCCTGTTCTGAGCTTTTGTGACGTTTCAACCTTGTTACTGTCATTTCAACAGGTTTACATTAGTTTCTTAACAGTAGCTGTTAAACACACATCTCCATGCAGGAAACGTGCGTTTTGGCCTGTTCTGAGCTTTTGTGACGTTTCAACCTTGTTACTGTCATTTCAACAGGTTTACATTAGTTTCTTAACAGTAGCTGTTAAACACACATCTCCATGCAGGAAACGTGCGTTTTGGCCTGTTCTGAGCTTTTGTGACGTTTCAACCTTGTTACTGTCATTTCAACAGGTTTACATTAGTTTCTTAACAGTAGCTGTTAAACACACATCTCCATGCAGGAAACGTGCGTTTTGGCCTGTTCTGAGCTTTTGTGACGTTTCAACCTTGTTACTGTCATTTCAACAGGTTTACATTAGTTTCTTAACAGTAGCTGTTAAACACACATCTCCATGCAGGAAACGTGCGTTTTGGCCTGTTCTGAGCTTTTGTGACGTTTCAACCTTGTTACTGTCATTTCAACAGGTTTACATTAGTTTCTTAACAGTAGCTGTTAAACACACATCTCCATGCAGGAAACGTGCGTTTTGGCCTGTTCTGAGCTTTTGTGACGTTTCAACCTTGTTACTGTCATTTCAACAGGTTTACATTAGTTTCTTAACAGTAGCTGTTAAACACACATCTCCATGCAGGAAACGTGCGTTTTGGCCTGTTCTGAGCTTTTGTGACGTTTCAACCTTGTTACTGTCATTTCAACAGGTTTACATTAGTTTCTTAACAGTAGCTGTTAAACACACATCTCCATGCAGGAAACGTGCGTTTTGGCCTGTTCTGAGCTTTTGTGACGTTTCAACCTTGTTACTGTCATTTCAACAGGTTTACATTAGTTTCTTAACAGTAGCTGTTAAACACACATCTCCATGCAGGAAACGTGCGTTTTGGCCTGTTCTGAGCTTTTGTGACGTTTCAACCTTGTTACTGTCATTTCAACAGGTTTACATTAGTTTCTTAACAGTAGCTGTTAAACACACATCTCCATGCAGGAAACGTGCGTTTTGGCCTGTTCTGAGCTTTTGTGACGTTTCAACCTTGTTACTGTCATTTCAACAGGTTTACATTAGTTTCTTAACAGTAGCTGTTAAACACACATCTCCATGCAGGAAACGTGCGTTTTGGCCTGTTCTGAGCTTTTGTGACGTTTCAACCTTGTTACTGTCATTTCAACAGGTTTACATTAGTTTCTTAACAGTAGCTGTTAAACACACATCTCCATGCAGGAAACGTGCGTTTTGGCCTGTTCTGAGCTTTTGTGACGTTTCAACCTTGTTACTGTCATTTCAACAGGTTTACATTAGTTTCTTAACAGTAGCTGTTAAACACACATCTCCATGCAGGAAACGTGCGTTTTGGCCTGTTCTGAGCTTTTGTGACGTTTCAACCTTGTTACTGTCATTTCAACAGGTTTACATTAGTTTCTTAACAGTAGCTGTTAAACACACATCTCCATGCAGGAAACGTGCGTTTTGGCCTGTTCTGAGCTTTTGTGACGTTTCAACCTTGTTACTGTCATTTCAACAGGTTTACATTAGTTTCTTAACAGTAGCTGTTAAACACACATCTCCATGCAGGAAACGTGCGTTTTGGCCTGTTCTGAGCTTTTGTGACGTTTCAACCTTGTTACTGTCATTTCAACAGGTTTACATTAGTTTCTTAACAGTAGCTGTTAAACACACATCTCCATGCAGGAAACGTGCGTTTTGGCCTGTTCTGAGCTTTTTGTGACGTTTCAACCTTGTTACTGTCATTTCAACAGGTTTACATTAGTTTCTTAACAGTAGCTGTTAAACACACATCTCCATGCAGGAAACGTGCGTTTTGGCCTGTTCTGAGCTTTTGTGACGTTTCAACCTTGTTACTGTCATTTCAACAGGTTTACATTAGTTTCTTAACAGTAGCTGTTAAACACACATCTCCATGCAGGAAACGTGCGTTTTGGCCTGTTCTGAGCTTTTGTGACGTTTCAACCTTGTTACTGTCATTTCAACAGGTTTACATTAGTTTCTTAACAGTAGCTGTTAAACACACATCTCCATGCAGGAAACGTGCGTTTTGGCCTGTTCTGAGCTTTTGTGACGTTTCAACCTTGTTACTGTCATTTCAACAGGTTTACATTAGTTTCTTAACAGTAGCTGTTAAACACACATCTCCATGCAGGAAACGTGCGTTTTGGCCTGTTCTGAGCTTTTGTGACGTTTCAACCTTGTTACTGTCATTTCAACAGGTTTACATTAGTTTCTTAACAGTAGCTGTTAAACACACATCTCCATGCAGGAAACGTGCGTTTTGGCCTGTTCTGAGCTTTTGTGACGTTTCAACCTTGTTACTGTCATTTCAACAGGTTTACATTAGTTTCTTAACAGTAGCTGTTAAACACACATCTCCATGCAGGAAACGTGCGTTTTGGCCTGTTCTGAGCTTTTGTGACGTTTCAACCTTGTTACTGTCATTTCAACAGGTTTACATTAGTTTCTTAACAGTAGCTGTTAAACACACATCTCCATGCAGGAAACGTGCGTTTTGGCCTGTTCTGAGCTTTTTGTGACGTTTCAACCTTGTTACTGTCATTTCAACAGGTTTACATTAGTTTCTTAACAGTAGCTGTTAAACACACATCTCCATGCAGGAAACGTGCGTTTTGGCCTGTTCTGAGCTTTTGTGACGTTTCAACCTTGTTACTGTCATTTCAACAGGTTTACATTAGTTTCTTAACAGTAGCTGTTAAACACACATCTCCATGCAGGAAACGTGCGTTTTGGCCTGTTCTGAGCTTTTGTGACGTTTCAACCTTGTTACTGTCATTTCAACAGGTTTACATTAGTTTCTTAACAGTAGCTGTTAAACACACATCTCCATGCAGGAAACGTGCGTTTTGGCCTGTTCTGAGCTTTTGTGACGTTTCAACCTTGTTACTGTCATTTCAACAGGTTTACATTAGTTTCTTAACAGTAGCTGTTAAACACACATCTCCATGCAGGAAACGTGCGTTTTGGCCTGTTCTGAGCTTTTGTGACGTTTCAACCTTGTTACTGTCATTTCAACAGGTTTACATTAGTTTCTTAACAGTAGCTGTTAAACACACATCTCCATGCAGGAAACGTGCGTTTTGGCCTGTTCTGAGCTTTTGTGACGTTTCAACCTTGTTACTGTCATTTCAACAGGTTTACATTAGTTTCTTAACAGTAGCTGTTAAACACACATCTCCATGCAGGAAACGTGCGTTTTGGCCTGTTCTGAGCTTTTGTGACGTTTCAACCTTGTTACTGTCATTTCAACAGGTTTACATTAGTTTCTTAACAGTAGCTGTTAAACACACATCTCCATGCAGGAAACGTGCGTTTTGGCCTGTTCTGAGCTTTTTGTGACGTTTCAACCTTGTTACTGTCATTTCAACAGGTTTACATTAGTTTCTTAACAGTAGCTGTTAAACACACATCTCCATGCAGGAAACGTGCGTTTTGGCCTGTTCTGAGCTTTTGTGACGTTTCAACCTTGTTACTGTCATTTCAACAGGTTTACATTAGTTTCTTAACAGTAGCTGTTAAACACACATCTCCATGCAGGAAACGTGCGTTTTGGCCTGTTCTGAGCTTTTGTGACGTTTCAACCTTGTTACTGTCATTTCAACAGGTTTACATTAGTTTCTTAACAGTAGCTGTTAAACACACATCTCCATGCAGGAAACGTGCGTTTTGGCCTGTTCTGAGCTTTTGTGACGTTTCAACCTTGTTACTGTCATTTCAACAGGTTTACATTAGTTTCTTAACAGTAGCTGTTAAACACACATCTCCATGCAGGAAACGTGCGTTTTGGCCTGTTCTGAGCTTTTGTGACGTTTCAACCTTGTTACTGTCATTTCAACAGGTTTACATTAGTTTCTTAACAGTAGCTGTTAAACACACATCTCCATGCAGGAAACTTGCGTTTTGGCCTGTTCTGAGCTTTTGTGACGTTTCAACCTTGTTACTGTCATTTCAACAGGTTTACATTAGTTTCTTAACAGTAGCTGTTAAACACACATCTCCATGCAGGAAACGTGCGTTTTGGCCTGTTCTGAGCTTTTGTGACGTTTCAACCTTGTTACTGTCATTTCAACAGGTTTACATTAGTTTCTTAACAGTAGCTGTTAAACACACATCTCCATGCAGGAAACGTGCGTTTTGGCCTGTTCTGAGCTTTTGTGACGTTTCAACCTTGTTACTGTCATTTCAACAGGTTTACATTAGTTTCTTAACAGTAGCTGTTAAACACACATCTCCATGCAGGAAACGTGCGTTTTGGCCTGTTCTGAGCTTTTGTGACGTTTCAACCTTGTTACTGTCATTTCAACAGGTTTACATTAGTTTCTTAACAGTAGCTGTTAAACACACATCTCCATGCAGGAAACGTGCGTTTTGGCCTGTTCTGAGCTTTTGTGACGTTTCAACCTTGTTACTGTCATTTCAACAGGTTTACATTAGTTTCTTAACAGTAGCTGTTAAACACACATCTCCATGCAGGAAACGTGCGTTTTGGCCTGTTCTGAGCTTTTGTGACGTTTCAACCTTGTTACTGTCATTTCAACAGGTTTACATTAGTTTCTTAACAGTAGCTGTTAAACACACATCTCCATGCAGGAAACGTGCGTTTTGGCCTGTTCTGAGCTTTTTGTGACGTTTCAACCTTGTTACTGTCATTTCAACAGGTTTACATTAGTTTCTTAACAGTAGCTGTTAAACACACATCTCCATGCAGGAAACGTGCGTTTTGGCCTGTTCTGAGCTTTTGTGACGTTTCAACCTTGTTACTGTCATTTCAACAGGTTTACATTAGTTTCTTAACAGTAGCTGTTAAACACACATCTCCATGCAGGAAACTGCGTTTTGGCCTGTTCTGAGCTTTTGTGACGTTTCAACCTTGTTACTGTCATTTCAACAGGTTTACATTAGTTTCTTAACAGTAGCTGTTAAACACACATCTCCATGCAGGAAACGTGCGTTTTGGCCTGTTCTGAGCTTTTGTGACGTTTCAACCTTGTTACTGTCATTTCAACAGGTTTACATTAGTTTCTTAACAGTAGCTGTTAAACACACATCTCCATGCAGGAAACGTGCGTTTTGGCCTGTTCTGAGCTTTTGTGACGTTTCAACCTTGTTACTGTCATTTCAACAGGTTTACATTAGTTTCTTAACAGTAGCTGTTAAACACACATCTCCATGCAGGAAACGTGCGTTTTGGCCTGTTCTGAGCTTTTGTGACGTTTCAACCTTGTTACTGTCATTTCAACAGGTTTACATTAGTTTCTTAACAGTAGCTGTTAAACACACATCTCCATGCAGGAAACGTGCGTTTTGGCCTGTTCTGAGCTTTTGTGACGTTTCAACCTTGTTACTGTCATTTCAACAGGTTTACATTAGTTTCTTAACAGTAGCTGTTAAACACACATCTCCATGCAGGAAACGTGCGTTTTGGCCTGTTCTGAGCTTTTGTGACGTTTCAACCTTGTTACTGTCATTTCAACAGGTTTACATTAGTTTCTTAACAGTAGCTGTTAAACACACATCTCCATGCAGGAAACGTGCGTTTTGGCCTGTTCTGAGCTTTTGTGACGTTTCAACCTTGTTACTGTCATTTCAACAGGTTTACATTAGTTTCTTAACAGTAGCTGTTAAACACACATCTCCATGCAGGAAACGTGCGTTTTGGCCTGTTCTGAGCTTTTGTGACGTTTCAACCTTGTTACTGTCATTTCAACAGGTTTACATTAGTTTCTTAACAGTAGCTGTTAAACACACATCTCCATGCAGGAAACGTGCGTTTTGGCCTGTTCTGAGCTTTTGTGACGTTTCAACCTTGTTACTGTCATTTCAACAGGTTTACATTAGTTTCTTAACAGTAGCTGTTAAACACACATCTCCATGCAGGAAACGTGCGTTTTGGCCTGTTCTGAGCTTTTGTGACGTTTCAACCTTGTTACTGTCATTTCAACAGGTTTACATTAGTTTCTTAACAGTAGCTGTTAAACACACATCTCCATGCAGGAAACGTGCGTTTTGGCCTGTTCTGAGCTTTTGTGACGTTTCAACCTTGTTACTGTCATTTCAACAGGTTTACATTAGTTTCTTAACAGTAGCTGTTAAACACACATCTCCATGCAGGAAACGTGCGTTTTGGCCTGTTCTGAGCTTTTGTGACGTTTCAACCTTGTTACTGTCATTTCAACAGGTTTACATTAGTTTCTTAACAGTAGCTGTTAAACACACATCTCCATGCAGGAAACGTGCGTTTTGGCCTGTTCTGAGCTTTTGTGACGTTTCAACCTTGTTACTGTCATTTCAACAGGTTTACATTAGTTTCTTAACAGTAGCTGTTAAACACACATCTCCATGCAGGAAACGTGCGTTTTGGCCTGTTCTGAGCTTTTGTGACGTTTCAACCTTGTTACTGTCATTTCAACAGGTTTACATTAGTTTCTTAACAGTAGCTGTTAAACACACATCTCCATGCAGGAAACGTGCGTTTTGGCCTGTTCTGAGCTTTTGTGACGTTTCAACCTTGTTACTGTCATTTCAACAGGTTTACATTAGTTTCTTAACAGTAGCTGTTAAACACACATCTCCATGCAGGAAACGTGCGTTTTGGCCTGTTCTGAGCTTTTGTGACGTTTCAACCTTGTTACTGTCATTTCAACAGGTTTACATTAGTTTCTTAACAGTAGCTGTTAAACACACATCTCCATGCAGGAAACGTGCGTTTTGGCCTGTTCTGAGCTTTTGTGACGTTTCAACCTTGTTACTGTCATTTCAACAGGTTTACATTAGTTTCTTAACAGTAGCTGTTAAACACACATCTCCATGCAGGAAACGTGCGTTTTGGCCTGTTCTGAGCTTTTGTGACGTTTCAACCTTGTTACTGTCATTTCAACAGGTTTACATTAGTTTCTTAACAGTAGCTGTTAAACACACATCTCCATGCAGGAAACGTGCGTTTTGGCCTGTTCTGAGCTTTTGTGACGTTTCAACCTTGTTACTGTCATTTCAACAGGTTTACATTAGTTTCTTAACAGTAGCTGTTAAACACACATCTCCATGCAGGAAACGTGCGTTTTGGCCTGTTCTGAGCTTTTGTGACGTTTCAACCTTGTTACTGTCATTTCAACAGGTTTACATTAGTTTCTTAACAGTAGCTGTTAAACACACATCTCCATGCAGGAAACGTGCGTTTTGGCCTGTTCTGAGCTTTTGTGACGTTTCAACCTTGTTACTGTCATTTCAACAGGTTTACATTAGTTTCTTAACAGTAGCTGTTAAACACACATCTCCATGCAGGAAACGTGCGTTTTGGCCTGTTCTGAGCTTTTGTGACGTTTCAACCTTGTTACTGTCATTTCAACAGGTTTACATTAGTTTCTTAACAGTAGCTGTTAAACACACATCTCCATGCAGGAAACGTGCGTTTTGGCCTGTTCTGAGCTTTTGTGACGTTTCAACCTTGTTACTGTCATTTCAACAGGTTTACATTAGTTTCTTAACAGTAGCTGTTAAACACACATCTCCATGCAGGAAACGTGCGTTTTGGCCTGTTCTGAGCTTTTGTGACGTTTCAACCTTGTTACTGTCATTTCAACAGGTTTACATTAGTTTCTTAACAGTAGCTGTTAAACACACATCTCCATGCAGGAAACGTGCGTTTTGGCCTGTTCTGAGCTTTTGTGACGTTTCAACCTTGTTACTGTCATTTCAACAGGTTTACATTAGTTTCTTAACAGTAGCTGTTAAACACACATCTCCATGCAGGAAACGTGCGTTTTGGCCTGTTCTGAGCTTTTGTGACGTTTCAACCTTGTTACTGTCATTTCAACAGGTTTACATTAGTTTCTTAACAGTAGCTGTTAAACACACATCTCCATGCAGGAAACGTGCGTTTTGGCCTGTTCTGAGCTTTTGTGACGTTTCAACCTTGTTACTGTCATTTCAACAGGTTTACATTAGTTTCTTAACAGTAGCTGTTAAACACACATCTCCATGCAGGAAACGTGCGTTTTGGCCTGTTCTGAGCTTTTGTGACGTTTCAACCTTGTTACTGTCATTTCAACAGGTTTACATTAGTTTCTTAACAGTAGCTGTTAAACACACATCTCCATGCAGGAAACGTGCGTTTTGGCCTGTTCTGAGCTTTTGTGACGTTTCAACCTTGTTACTGTCATTTCAACAGGTTTACATTAGTTTCTTAACAGTAGCTGTTAAACACACATCTCCATGCAGGAAACGTGCGTTTTGGCCTGTTCTGAGCTTTTGTGACGTTTCAACCTTGTTACTGTCATTTCAACAGGTTTACATTAGTTTCTTAACAGTAGCTGTTAAACACACATCTCCATGCAGGAAACGTGCGTTTTGGCCTGTTCTGAGCTTTTGTGACGTTTCAACCTTGTTACTGTCATTTCAACAGGTTTACATTAGTTTCTTAACAGTAGCTGTTAAACACACATCTCCATGCAGGAAACGTGCGTTTTGGCCTGTTCTGAGCTTTTGTGACGTTTCAACCTTGTTACTGTCATTTCAACAGGTTTACATTAGTTTCTTAACAGTAGCTGTTAAACACACATCTCCATGCAGGAAACGTGCGTTTTGGCCTGTTCTGAGCTTTTGTGACGTTTCAACCTTGTTACTGTCATTTCAACAGGTTTACATTAGTTTCTTAACAGTAGCTGTTAAACACACATCTCCATGCAGGAAACGTGCGTTTTGGCCTGTTCTGAGCTTTTGTGACGTTTCAACCTTGTTACTGTCATTTCAACAGGTTTACATTAGTTTCTTAACAGTAGCTGTTAAACACACATCTCCATGCAGGAAACGTGCGTTTTGGCCTGTTCTGAGCTTTTGTGACGTTTCAACCTTGTTACTGTCATTTCAACAGGTTTACATTAGTTTCTTAACAGTAGCTGTTAAACACACATCTCCATGCAGGAAACGTGCGTTTTGGCCTGTTCTGAGCTTTTGTGACGTTTCAACCTTGTTACTGTCATTTCAACAGGTTTACATTAGTTTCTTAACAGTAGCTGTTAAACACACATCTCCATGCAGGAAACGTGCGTTTTGGCCTGTTCTGAGCTTTTGTGACGTTTCAACCTTGTTACTGTCATTTCAACAGGTTTACATTAGTTTCTTAACAGTAGCTGTTAAACACACATCTCCATGCAGGAAACGTGCGTTTTGGCCTGTTCTGAGCTTTTGTGACGTTTCAACCTTGTTACTGTCATTTCAACAGGTTTACATTAGTTTCTTAACAGTAGCTGTTAAACACACATCTCCATGCAGGAAACGTGCGTTTTGGCCTGTTCTGAGCTTTTGTGACGTTTCAACCTTGTTACTGTCATTTCAACAGGTTTACATTAGTTTCTTAACAGTAGCTGTTAAACACACATCTCCATGCAGGAAACGTGCGTTTTGGCCTGTTCTGAGCTTTTGTGACGTTTCAACCTTGTTACTGTCATTTCAACAGGTTTACATTAGTTTCTTAACAGTAGCTGTTAAACACACATCTCCATGCAGGAAACGTGCGTTTTGGCCTGTTCTGAGCTTTTGTGACGTTTCAACCTTGTTACTGTCATTTCAACAGGTTTACATTAGTTTCTTAACAGTAGCTGTTAAACACACATCTCCATGCAGGAAACGTGCGTTTTGGCCTGTTCTGAGCTTTTGTGACGTTTCAACCTTGTTACTGTCATTTCAACAGGTTTACATTAGTTTCTTAACAGTAGCTGTTAAACACACATCTCCATGCAGGAAACGTGCGTTTTGGCCTGTTCTGAGCTTTTGTGACGTTTCAACCTTGTTACTGTCATTTCAACAGGTTTACATTAGTTTCTTAACAGTAGCTGTTAAACACACATCTCCATGCAGGAAACGTGCGTTTTGGCCTGTTCTGAGCTTTTGTGACGTTTCAACCTTGTTACTGTCATTTCAACAGGTTTACATTAGTTTCTTAACAGTAGCTGTTAAACACACATCTCCATGCAGGAAACGTGCGTTTTGGCCTGTTCTGAGCTTTTGTGACGTTTCAACCTTGTTACTGTCATTTCAACAGGTTTACATTAGTTTCTTAACAGTAGCTGTTAAACACACATCTCCATGCAGGAAACGTGCGTTTTGGCCTGTTCTGAGCTTTTGTGACGTTTCAACCTTGTTACTGTCATTTCAACAGGTTTACATTAGTTTCTTAACAGTAGCTGTTAAACACACATCTCCATGCAGGAAACGTGCGTTTTGGCCTGTTCTGAGCTTTTGTGACGTTTCAACCTTGTTACTGTCATTTCAACAGGTTTACATTAGTTTCTTAACAGTAGCTGTTAAACACACATCTCCATGCAGGAAACGTGCGTTTTGGCCTGTTCTGAGCTTTTGTGACGTTTCAACCTTGTTACTGTCATTTCAACAGGTTTACATTAGTTTCTTAACAGTAGCTGTTAAACACACATCTCCATGCAGGAAACGTGCGTTTTGGCCTGTTCTGAGCTTTTGTGACGTTTCAACCTTGTTACTGTCATTTCAACAGGTTTACATTAGTTTCTTAACAGTAGCTGTTAAACACACATCTCCATGCAGGAAACGTGCGTTTTGGCCTGTTCTGAGCTTTTGTGACGTTTCAACCTTGTTACTGTCATTTCAACAGGTTTACATTAGTTTCTTAACAGTAGCTGTTAAACACACATCTCCATGCAGGAAACTGCGTTTTGGCCTGTTCTGAGCTTTTGTGACGTTTCAACCTTGTTACTGTCATTTCAACAGGTTTACATTAGTTTCTTAACAGTAGCTGTTAAACACACATCTCCATGCAGGAAACGTGCGTTTTGGCCTGTTCTGAGCTTTTGTGACGTTTCAACCTTGTTACTGTCATTTCAACAGGTTTACATTAGTTTCTTAACAGTAGCTGTTAAACACACATCTCCATGCAGGAAACGTGCGTTTTGGCCTGTTCTGAGCTTTTGTGACGTTTCAACCTTGTTACTGTCATTTCAACAGGTTTACATTAGTTTCTTAACAGTAGCTGTTAAACACACATCTCCATGCAGGAAACGTGCGTTTTGGCCTGTTCTGAGCTTTTGTGACGTTTCAACCTTGTTACTGTCATTTCAACAGGTTTACATTAGTTTCTTAACAGTAGCTGTTAAACACACATCTCCATGCAGGAAACGTGCGTTTTGGCCTGTTCTGAGCTTTTGTGACGTTTCAACCTTGTTACTGTCATTTCAACAGGTTTACATTAGTTTCTTAACAGTAGCTGTTAAACACACATCTCCATGCAGGAAACGTGCGTTTTGGCCTGTTCTGAGCTTTTGTGACGTTTCAACCTTGTTACTGTCATTTCAACAGGTTTACATTAGTTTCTTAACAGTAGCTGTTAAACACACATCTCCATGCAGGAAACTTGCGTTTTGGCCTGTTCTGAGCTTTTGTGACGTTTCAACCTTGTTACTGTCATTTCAACAGGTTTACATTAGTTTCTTAACAGTAGCTGTTAAACACACATCTCCATGCAGGAAACGTGCGTTTTGGCCTGTTCTGAGCTTTTGTGACGTTTCAACCTTGTTACTGTCATTTCAACAGGTTTACATTAGTTTCTTAACAGTAGCTGTTAAACACACATCTCCATGCAGGAAACGTGCGTTTTGGCCTGTTCTGAGCTTTTGTGACGTTTCAACCTTGTTACTGTCATTTCAACAGGTTTACATTAGTTTCTTAACAGTAGCTGTTAAACACACATCTCCATGCAGGAAACGTGCGTTTTGGCCTGTTCTGAGCTTTTGTGACGTTTCAACCTTGTTACTGTCATTTCAACAGGTTTACATTAGTTTCTTAACAGTAGCTGTTAAACACACATCTCCATGCAGGAAACGTGCGTTTTGGCCTGTTCTGAGCTTTTGTGACGTTTCAACCTTGTTACTGTCATTTCAACAGGTTTACATTAGTTTCTTAACAGTAGCTGTTAAACACACATCTCCATGCAGGAAACGTGCGTTTTGGCCTGTTCTGAGCTTTTGTGACGTTTCAACCTTGTTACTGTCATTTCAACAGGTTTACATTAGTTTCTTAACAGTAGCTGTTAAACACACATCTCCATGCAGGAAACGTGCGTTTTGGCCTGTTCTGAGCTTTTGTGACGTTTCAACCTTGTTACTGTCATTTCAACAGGTTTACATTAGTTTCTTAACAGTAGCTGTTAAACACACATCTCCATGCAGGAAACGTGCGTTTTGGCCTGTTCTGAGCTTTTGTGACGTTTCAACCTTGTTACTGTCATTTCAACAGGTTTACATTAGTTTCTTAACAGTAGCTGTTAAACACACATCTCCATGCAGGAAACGTGCGTTTTGGCCTGTTCTGAGCTTTTGTGACGTTTCAACCTTGTTACTGTCATTTCAACAGGTTTACATTAGTTTCTTAACAGTAGCTGTTAAACACACATCTCCATGCAGGAAACGTGCGTTTTGGCCTGTTCTGAGCTTTTTGTGACGTTTCAACCTTGTTACTGTCATTTCAACAGGTTTACATTAGTTTCTTAACAGTAGCTGTTAAACACACATCTCCATGCAGGAAACGTGCGTTTTGGCCTGTTCTGAGCTTTTGTGACGTTTCAACCTTGTTACTGTCATTTCAACAGGTTTACATTAGTTTCTTAACAGTAGCTGTTAAACACACATCTCCATGCAGGAAACGTGCGTTTTGGCCTGTTCTGAGCTTTTGTGACGTTTCAACCTTGTTACTGTCATTTCAACAGGTTTACATTAGTTTCTTAACAGTAGCTGTTAAACACACATCTCCATGCAGGAAACGTGCGTTTTGGCCTGTTCTGAGCTTTTGTGACGTTTCAACCTTGTTACTGTCATTTCAACAGGTTTACATTAGTTTCTTAACAGTAGCTGTTAAACACACATCTCCATGCAGGAAACGTGCGTTTTGGCCTGTTCTGAGCTTTTGTGACGTTTCAACCTTGTTACTGTCATTTCAACAGGTTTACATTAGTTTCTTAACAGTAGCTGTTAAACACACATCTCCATGCAGGAAACGTGCGTTTTGGCCTGTTCTGAGCTTTTGTGACGTTTCAACCTTGTTACTGTCATTTCAACAGGTTTACATTAGTTTCTTAACAGTAGCTGTTAAACACACATCTCCATGCAGGAAACGTGCGTTTTGGCCTGTTCTGAGCTTTTGTGACGTTTCAACCTTGTTACTGTCATTTCAACAGGTTTACATTAGTTTCTTAACAGTAGCTGTTAAACACACATCTCCATGCAGGAAACGTGCGTTTTGGCCTGTTCTGAGCTTTTGTGACGTTTCAACCTTGTTACTGTCATTTCAACAGGTTTACATTAGTTTCTTAACAGTAGCTGTTAAACACACATCTCCATGCAGGAAACGTGCGTTTTGGCCTGTTCTGAGCTTTTGTGACGTTTCAACCTTGTTACTGTCATTTCAACAGGTTTACATTAGTTTCTTAACAGTAGCTGTTAAACACACATCTCCATGCAGGAAACGTGCGTTTTGGCCTGTTCTGAGCTTTTGTGACGTTTCAACCTTGTTACTGTCATTTCAACAGGTTTACATTAGTTTCTTAACAGTAGCTGTTAAACACACATCTCCATGCAGGAAACGTGCGTTTTGGCCTGTTCTGAGCTTTTGTGACGTTTCAACCTTGTTACTGTCATTTCAACAGGTTTACATTAGTTTCTTAACAGTAGCTGTTAAACACACATCTCCATGCAGGAAACGTGCGTTTTGGCCTGTTCTGAGCTTTTGTGACGTTTCAACCTTGTTACTGTCATTTCAACAGGTTTACATTAGTTTCTTAACAGTAGCTGTTAAACACACATCTCCATGCAGGAAACGTGCGTTTTGGCCTGTTCTGAGCTTTTGTGACGTTTCAACCTTGTTACTGTCATTTCAACAGGTTTACATTAGTTTCTTAACAGTAGCTGTTAAACACACATCTCCATGCAGGAAACGTGCGTTTTGGCCTGTTCTGAGCTTTTGTGACGTTTCAACCTTGTTACTGTCATTTCAACAGGTTTACATTAGTTTCTTAACAGTAGCTGTTAAACACACATCTCCATGCAGGAAACGTGCGTTTTGGCCTGTTCTGAGCTTTTGTGACGTTTCAACCTTGTTACTGTCATTTCAACAGGTTTACATTAGTTTCTTAACAGTAGCTGTTAAACACACATCTCCATGCAGGAAACTTGCGTTTTGGCCTGTTCTGAGCTTTTGTGACGTTTCAACCTTGTTACTGTCATTTCAACAGGTTTACATTAGTTTCTTAACAGTAGCTGTTAAACACACATCTCCATGCAGGAAACGTGCGTTTTGGCCTGTTCTGAGCTTTTGTGACGTTTCAACCTTGTTACTGTCATTTCAACAGGTTTACATTAGTTTCTTAACAGTAGCTGTTAAACACACATCTCCATGCAGGAAACGTGCGTTTTGGCCTGTTCTGAGCTTTTGTGACGTTTCAACCTTGTTACTGTCATTTCAACAGGTTTACATTAGTTTCTTAACAGTAGCTGTTAAACACACATCTCCATGCAGGAAACGTGCGTTTTGGCCTGTTCTGAGCTTTTGTGACGTTTCAACCTTGTTACTGTCATTTCAACAGGTTTACATTAGTTTCTTAACAGTAGCTGTTAAACACACATCTCCATGCAGGAAACGTGCGTTTTGGCCTGTTCTGAGCTTTTGTGACGTTTCAACCTTGTTACTGTCATTTCAACAGGTTTACATTAGTTTCTTAACAGTAGCTGTTAAACACACATCTCCATGCAGGAAACGTGCGTTTTGGCCTGTTCTGAGCTTTTTGTGACGTTTCAACCTTGTTACTGTCATTTCAACAGGTTTACATTAGTTTCTTAACAGTAGCTGTTAAACACACATCTCCATGCAGGAAACGTGCGTTTTGGCCTGTTCTGAGCTTTTGTGACGTTTCAACCTTGTTACTGTCATTTCAACAGGTTTACATTAGTTTCTTAACAGTAGCTGTTAAACACACATCTCCATGCAGGAAACGTGCGTTTTGGCCTGTTCTGAGCTTTTGTGACGTTTCAACCTTGTTACTGTCATTTCAACAGGTTTACATTAGTTTCTTAACAGTAGCTGTTAAACACACATCTCCATGCAGGAAACTGCGTTTTGGCCTGTTCTGAGCTTTTGTGACGTTTCAACCTTGTTACTGTCATTTCAACAGGTTTACATTAGTTTCTTAACAGTAGCTGTTAAACACACATCTCCATGCAGGAAACGTGCGTTTTGGCCTGTTCTGAGCTTTTGTGACGTTTCAACCTTGTTACTGTCATTTCAACAGGTTTACATTAGTTTCTTAACAGTAGCTGTTAAACACACATCTCCATGCAGGAAACGTGCGTTTTGGCCTGTTCTGAGCTTTTGTGACGTTTCAACCTTGTTACTGTCATTTCAACAGGTTTACATTAGTTTCTTAACAGTAGCTGTTAAACACACATCTCCATGCAGGAAACGTGCGTTTTGGCCTGTTCTGAGCTTTTGTGACGTTTCAACCTTGTTACTGTCATTTCAACAGGTTTACATTAGTTTCTTAACAGTAGCTGTTAAACACACATCTCCATGCAGGAAACGTGCGTTTTGGCCTGTTCTGAGCTTTTGTGACGTTTCAACCTTGTTACTGTCATTTCAACAGGTTTACATTAGTTTCTTAACAGTAGCTGTTAAACACACATCTCCATGCAGGAAACTGCGTTTTGGCCTGTTCTGAGCTTTTGTGACGTTTCAACCTTGTTACTGTCATTTCAACAGGTTTACATTAGTTTCTTAACAGTAGCTGTTAAACACACATCTCCATGCAGGAAACGTGCGTTTTGGCCTGTTCTGAGCTTTTGTGACGTTTCAACCTTGTTACTGTCATTTCAACAGGTTTACATTAGTTTCTTAACAGTAGCTGTTAAACACACATCTCCATGCAGGAAACGTGCGTTTTGGCCTGTTCTGAGCTTTTGTGACGTTTCAACCTTGTTACTGTCATTTCAACAGGTTTACATTAGTTTCTTAACAGTAGCTGTTAAACACACATCTCCATGCAGGAAACGTGCGTTTTGGCCTGTTCTGAGCTTTTGTGACGTTTCAACCTTGTTACTGTCATTTCAACAGGTTTACATTAGTTTCTTAACAGTAGCTGTTAAACACACATCTCCATGCAGGAAACGTGCGTTTTGGCCTGTTCTGAGCTTTTGTGACGTTTCAACCTTGTTACTGTCATTTCAACAGGTTTACATTAGTTTCTTAACAGTAGCTGTTAAACACACATCTCCATGCAGGAAACGTGCGTTTTGGCCTGTTCTGAGCTTTTGTGACGTTTCAACCTTGTTACTGTCATTTCAACAGGTTTACATTAGTTTCTTAACAGTAGCTGTTAAACACACATCTCCATGCAGGAAACGTGCGTTTTGGCCTGTTCTGAGCTTTTGTGACGTTTCAACCTTGTTACTGTCATTTCAACAGGTTTACATTAGTTTCTTAACAGTAGCTGTTAAACACACATCTCCATGCAGGAAACGTGCGTTTTGGCCTGTTCTGAGCTTTTGTGACGTTTCAACCTTGTTACTGTCATTTCAACAGGTTTACATTAGTTTCTTAACAGTAGCTGTTAAACACACATCTCCATGCAGGAAACGTGCGTTTTGGCCTGTTCTGAGCTTTTGTGACGTTTCAACCTTGTTACTGTCATTTCAACAGGTTTACATTAGTTTCTTAACAGTAGCTGTTAAACACACATCTCCATGCAGGAAACGTGCGTTTTGGCCTGTTCTGAGCTTTTTGTGACGTTTCAACCTTGTTACTGTCATTTCAACAGGTTTACATTAGTTTCTTAACAGTAGCTGTTAAACACACATCTCCATGCAGGAAACGTGCGTTTTGGCCTGTTCTGAGCTTTTGTGACGTTTCAACCTTGTTACTGTCATTTCAACAGGTTTACATTAGTTTCTTAACAGTAGCTGTTAAACACACATCTCCATGCAGGAAACTGCGTTTTGGCCTGTTCTGAGCTTTTGTGACGTTTCAACCTTGTTACTGTCATTTCAACAGGTTTACATTAGTTTCTTAACAGTAGCTGTTAAACACACATCTCCATGCAGGAAACGTGCGTTTTGGCCTGTTCTGAGCTTTTGTGACGTTTCAACCTTGTTACTGTCATTTCAACAGGTTTACATTAGTTTCTTAACAGTAGCTGTTAAACACACATCTCCATGCAGGAAACGTGCGTTTTGGCCTGTTCTGAGCTTTTGTGACGTTTCAACCTTGTTACTGTCATTTCAACAGGTTTACATTAGTTTCTTAACAGTAGCTGTTAAACACACATCTCCATGCAGGAAACGTGCGTTTTGGCCTGTTCTGAGCTTTTTGTGACGTTTCAACCTTGTTACTGTCATTTCAACAGGTTTACATTAGTTTCTTAACAGTAGCTGTTAAACACACATCTCCATGCAGGAAACGTGCGTTTTGGCCTGTTCTGAGCTTTTGTGACGTTTCAACCTTGTTACTGTCATTTCAACAGGTTTACATTAGTTTCTTAACAGTAGCTGTTAAACACACATCTCCATGCAGGAAACGTGCGTTTTGGCCTGTTCTGAGCTTTTGTGACGTTTCAACCTTGTTACTGTCATTTCAACAGGTTTACATTAGTTTCTTAACAGTAGCTGTTAAACACACATCTCCATGCAGGAAACGTGCGTTTTGGCCTGTTCTGAGCTTTTGTGACGTTTCAACCTTGTTACTGTCATTTCAACAGGTTTACATTAGTTTCTTAACAGTAGCTGTTAAACACACATCTCCATGCAGGAAACTTGCGTTTTGGCCTGTTCTGAGCTTTTGTGACGTTTCAACCTTGTTACTGTCATTTCAACAGGTTTACATTAGTTTCTTAACAGTAGCTGTTAAACACACATCTCCATGCAGGAAACGTGCGTTTTGGCCTGTTCTGAGCTTTTGTGACGTTTCAACCTTGTTACTGTCATTTCAACAGGTTTACATTAGTTTCTTAACAGTAGCTGTTAAACACACATCTCCATGCAGGAAACTGCGTTTTGGCCTGTTCTGAGCTTTTGTGACGTTTCAACCTTGTTACTGTCATTTCAACAGGTTTACATTAGTTTCTTAACAGTAGCTGTTAAACACACATCTCCATGCAGGAAACGTGCGTTTTGGCCTGTTCTGAGCTTTTGTGACGTTTCAACCTTGTTACTGTCATTTCAACAGGTTTACATTAGTTTCTTAACAGTAGCTGTTAAACACACATCTCCATGCAGGAAACGTGCGTTTTGGCCTGTTCTGAGCTTTTGTGACGTTTCAACCTTGTTACTGTCATTTCAACAGGTTTACATTAGTTTCTTAACAGTAGCTGTTAAACACACATCTCCATGCAGGAAACGTGCGTTTTGGCCTGTTCTGAGCTTTTGTGACGTTTCAACCTTGTTACTGTCATTTCAACAGGTTTACATTAGTTTCTTAACAGTAGCTGTTAAACACACATCTCCATGCAGGAAACGTGCGTTTTGGCCTGTTCTGAGCTTTTGTGACGTTTCAACCTTGTTACTGTCATTTCAACAGGTTTACATTAGTTTCTTAACAGTAGCTGTTAAACACACATCTCCATGCAGGAAACGTGCGTTTTGGCCTGTTCTGAGCTTTTGTGACGTTTCAACCTTGTTACTGTCATTTCAACAGGTTTACATTAGTTTCTTAACAGTAGCTGTTAAACACACATCTCCATGCAGGAAACGTGCGTTTTGGCCTGTTCTGAGCTTTTGTGACGTTTCAACCTTGTTACTGTCATTTCAACAGGTTTACATTAGTTTCTTAACAGTAGCTGTTAAACACACATCTCCATGCAGGAAACGTGCGTTTTGGCCTGTTCTGAGCTTTTGTGACGTTTCAACCTTGTTACTGTCATTTCAACAGGTTTACATTAGTTTCTTAACAGTAGCTGTTAAACACACATCTCCATGCAGGAAACGTGCGTTTTGGCCTGTTCTGAGCTTTTGTGACGTTTCAACCTTGTTACTGTCATTTCAACAGGTTTACATTAGTTTCTTAACAGTAGCTGTTAAACACACATCTCCATGCAGGAAACGTGCGTTTTGGCCTGTTCTGAGCTTTTGTGACGTTTCAACCTTGTTACTGTCATTTCAACAGGTTTACATTAGTTTCTTAACAGTAGCTGTTAAACACACATCTCCATGCAGGAAACGTGCGTTTTGGCCTGTTCTGAGCTTTTGTGACGTTTCAACCTTGTTACTGTCATTTCAACAGGTTTACATTAGTTTCTTAACAGTAGCTGTTAAACACACATCTCCATGCAGGAAACGTGCGTTTTGGCCTGTTCTGAGCTTTTGTGACGTTTCAACCTTGTTACTGTCATTTCAACAGGTTTACATTAGTTTCTTAACAGTAGCTGTTAAACACACATCTCCATGCAGGAAACGTGCGTTTTGGCCTGTTCTGAGCTTTTGTGACGTTTCAACCTTGTTACTGTCATTTCAACAGGTTTACATTAGTTTCTTAACAGTAGCTGTTAAACACACATCTCCATGCAGGAAACGTGCGTTTTGGCCTGTTCTGAGCTTTTGTGACGTTTCAACCTTGTTACTGTCATTTCAACAGGTTTACATTAGTTTCTTAACAGTAGCTGTTAAACACACATCTCCATGCAGGAAACGTGCGTTTTGGCCTGTTCTGAGCTTTTGTGACGTTTCAACCTTGTTACTGTCATTTCAACAGGTTTACATTAGTTTCTTAACAGTAGCTGTTAAACACACATCTCCATGCAGGAAACGTGCGTTTTGGCCTGTTCTGAGCTTTTGTGACGTTTCAACCTTGTTACTGTCATTTCAACAGGTTTACATTAGTTTCTTAACAGTAGCTGTTAAACACACATCTCCATGCAGGAAACGTGCGTTTTGGCCTGTTCTGAGCTTTTGTGACGTTTCAACCTTGTTACTGTCATTTCAACAGGTTTACATTAGTTTCTTAACAGTAGCTGTTAAACACACATCTCCATGCAGGAAACGTGCGTTTTGGCCTGTTCTGAGCTTTTGTGACGTTTCAACCTTGTTACTGTCATTTCAACAGGTTTACATTAGTTTCTTAACAGTAGCTGTTAAACACACATCTCCATGCAGGAAACGTGCGTTTTGGCCTGTTCTGAGCTTTTGTGACGTTTCAACCTTGTTACTGTCATTTCAACAGGTTTACATTAGTTTCTTAACAGTAGCTGTTAAACACACATCTCCATGCAGGAAACGTGCGTTTTGGCCTGTTCTGAGCTTTTGTGACGTTTCAACCTTGTTACTGTCATTTCAACAGGTTTACATTAGTTTCTTAACAGTAGCTGTTAAACACACATCTCCATGCAGGAAACGTGCGTTTTGGCCTGTTCTGAGCTTTTGTGACGTTTCAACCTTGTTACTGTCATTTCAACAGGTTTACATTAGTTTCTTAACAGTAGCTGTTAAACACACATCTCCATGCAGGAAACGTGCGTTTTGGCCTGTTCTGAGCTTTTGTGACGTTTCAACCTTGTTACTGTCATTTCAACAGGTTTACATTAGTTTCTTAACAGTAGCTGTTAAACACACATCTCCATGCAGGAAACGTGCGTTTTGGCCTGTTCTGAGCTTTTGTGACGTTTCAACCTTGTTACTGTCATTTCAACAGGTTTACATTAGTTTCTTAACAGTAGCTGTTAAACACACATCTCCATGCAGGAAACGTGCGTTTTGGCCTGTTCTGAGCTTTTGTGACGTTTCAACCTTGTTACTGTCATTTCAACAGGTTTACATTAGTTTCTTAACAGTAGCTGTTAAACACACATCTCCATGCAGGAAACGTGCGTTTTGGCCTGTTCTGAGCTTTTGTGACGTTTCAACCTTGTTACTGTCATTTCAACAGGTTTACATTAGTTTCTTAACAGTAGCTGTTAAACACACATCTCCATGCAGGAAACGTGCGTTTTGGCCTGTTCTGAGCTTTTTGTGACGTTTCAACCTTGTTACTGTCATTTCAACAGGTTTACATTAGTTTCTTAACAGTAGCTGTTAAACACACATCTCCATGCAGGAAACGTGCGTTTTGGCCTGTTCTGAGCTTTTGTGACGTTTCAACCTTGTTACTGTCATTTCAACAGGTTTACATTAGTTTCTTAACAGTAGCTGTTAAACACACATCTCCATGCAGGAAACGTGCGTTTTGGCCTGTTCTGAGCTTTTTGTGACGTTTCAACCTTGTTACTGTCATTTCAACAGGTTTACATTAGTTTCTTAACAGTAGCTGTTAAACACACATCTCCATGCAGGAAACGTGCGTTTTGGCCTGTTCTGAGCTTTTTGTGACGTTTCAACCTTGTTACTGTCATTTCAACAGGTTTACATTAGTTTCTTAACAGTAGCTGTTAAACACACATCTCCATGCAGGAAACGTGCGTTTTGGCCTGTTCTGAGCTTTTGTGACGTTTCAACCTTGTTACTGTCATTTCAACAGGTTTACATTAGTTTCTTAACAGTAGCTGTTAAACACACATCTCCATGCAGGAAACGTGCGTTTTGGCCTGTTCTGAGCTTTTTGTGACGTTTCAACCTTGTTACTGTCATTTCAACAGGTTTACATTAGTTTCTTAACAGTAGCTGTTAAACACACATCTCCATGCAGGAAACGTGCGTTTTGGCCTGTTCTGAGCTTTTGTGACGTTTCAACCTTGTTACTGTCATTTCAACAGGTTTACATTAGTTTCTTAACAGTAGCTGTTAAACACACATCTCCATGCAGGAAACGTGCGTTTTGGCCTGTTCTGAGCTTTTGTGACGTTTCAACCTTGTTACTGTCATTTCAACAGGTTTACATTAGTTTCTTAACAGTAGCTGTTAAACACACATCTCCATGCAGGAAACGTGCGTTTTGGCCTGTTCTGAGCTTTTGTGACGTTTCAACCTTGTTACTGTCATTTCAACAGGTTTACATTAGTTTCTTAACAGTAGCTGTTAAACACACATCTCCATGCAGGAAACGTGCGTTTTGGCCTGTTCTGAGCTTTTTGTGACGTTTCAACCTTGTTACTGTCATTTCAACAGGTTTACATTAGTTTCTTAACAGTAGCTGTTAAACACACATCTCCATGCAGGAAACTTGCGTTTTGGCCTGTTCTGAGCTTTTGTGACGTTTCAACCTTGTTACTGTCATTTCAACAGGTTTACATTAGTTTCTTAACAGTAGCTGTTAAACACACATCTCCATGCAGGAAACGTGCGTTTTGGCCTGTTCTGAGCTTTTGTGACGTTTCAACCTTGTTACTGTCATTTCAACAGGTTTACATTAGTTTCTTAACAGTAGCTGTTAAACACACATCTCCATGCAGGAAACGTGCGTTTTGGCCTGTTCTGAGCTTTTGTGACGTTTCAACCTTGTTACTGTCATTTCAACAGGTTTACATTAGTTTCTTAACAGTAGCTGTTAAACACACATCTCCATGCAGGAAACGTGCGTTTTGGCCTGTTCTGAGCTTTTTGTGACGTTTCAACCTTGTTACTGTCATTTCAACAGGTTTACATTAGTTTCTTAACAGTAGCTGTTAAACACACATCTCCATGCAGGAAACGTGCGTTTTGGCCTGTTCTGAGCTTTTGTGACGTTTCAACCTTGTTACTGTCATTTCAACAGGTTTACATTAGTTTCTTAACAGTAGCTGTTAAACACACATCTCCATGCAGGAAACGTGCGTTTTGGCCTGTTCTGAGCTTTTGTGACGTTTCAACCTTGTTACTGTCATTTCAACAGGTTTACATTAGTTTCTTAACAGTAGCTGTTAAACACACATCTCCATGCAGGAAACGTGCGTTTTGGCCTGTTCTGAGCTTTTGTGACGTTTCAACCTTGTTACTGTCATTTCAACAGGTTTACATTAGTTTCTTAACAGTAGCTGTTAAACACACATCTCCATGCAGGAAACGTGCGTTTTGGCCTGTTCTGAGCTTTTGTGACGTTTCAACCTTGTTACTGTCATTTCAACAGGTTTACATTAGTTTCTTAACAGTAGCTGTTAAACACACATCTCCATGCAGGAAACGTGCGTTTTGGCCTGTTCTGAGCTTTTGTGACGTTTCAACCTTGTTACTGTCATTTCAACAGGTTTACATTAGTTTCTTAACAGTAGCTGTTAAACACACATCTCCATGCAGGAAACGTGCGTTTTGGCCTGTTCTGAGCTTTTGTGACGTTTCAACCTTGTTACTGTCATTTCAACAGGTTTACATTAGTTTCTTAACAGTAGCTGTTAAACACACATCTCCATGCAGGAAACGTGCGTTTTGGCCTGTTCTGAGCTTTTGTGACGTTTCAACCTTGTTACTGTCATTTCAACAGGTTTACATTAGTTTCTTAACAGTAGCTGTTAAACACACATCTCCATGCAGGAAACGTGCGTTTTGGCCTGTTCTGAGCTTTTGTGACGTTTCAACCTTGTTACTGTCATTTCAACAGGTTTACATTAGTTTCTTAACAGTAGCTGTTAAACACACATCTCCATGCAGGAAACGTGCGTTTTGGCCTGTTCTGAGCTTTTGTGACGTTTCAACCTTGTTACTGTCATTTCAACAGGTTTACATTAGTTTCTTAACAGTAGCTGTTAAACACACATCTCCATGCAGGAAACTTGCGTTTTGGCCTGTTCTGAGCTTTTGTGACGTTTCAACCTTGTTACTGTCATTTCAACAGGTTTACATTAGTTTCTTAACAGTAGCTGTTAAACACACATCTCCATGCAGGAAACGTGCGTTTTGGCCTGTTCTGAGCTTTTGTGACGTTTCAACCTTGTTACTGTCATTTCAACAGGTTTACATTAGTTTCTTAACAGTAGCTGTTAAACACACATCTCCATGCAGGAAACGTGCGTTTTGGCCTGTTCTGAGCTTTTGTGACGTTTCAACCTTGTTACTGTCATTTCAACAGGTTTACATTAGTTTCTTAACAGTAGCTGTTAAACACACATCTCCATGCAGGAAACGTGCGTTTTGGCCTGTTCTGAGCTTTTGTGACGTTTCAACCTTGTTACTGTCATTTCAACAGGTTTACATTAGTTTCTTAACAGTAGCTGTTAAACACACATCTCCATGCAGGAAACGTGCGTTTTGGCCTGTTCTGAGCTTTTGTGACGTTTCAACCTTGTTACTGTCATTTCAACAGGTTTACATTAGTTTCTTAACAGTAGCTGTTAAACACACATCTCCATGCAGGAAACGTGCGTTTTGGCCTGTTCTGAGCTTTTGTGACGTTTCAACCTTGTTACTGTCATTTCAACAGGTTTACATTAGTTTCTTAACAGTAGCTGTTAAACACACATCTCCATGCAGGAAACGTGCGTTTTGGCCTGTTCTGAGCTTTTGTGACGTTTCAACCTTGTTACTGTCATTTCAACAGGTTTACATTAGTTTCTTAACAGTAGCTGTTAAACACACATCTCCATGCAGGAAACTGCGTTTTGGCCTGTTCTGAGCTTTTGTGACGTTTCAACCTTGTTACTGTCATTTCAACAGGTTTACATTAGTTTCTTAACAGTAGCTGTTAAACACACATCTCCATGCAGGAAACGTGCGTTTTGGCCTGTTCTGAGCTTTTGTGACGTTTCAACCTTGTTACTGTCATTTCAACAGGTTTACATTAGTTTCTTAACAGTAGCTGTTAAACACACATCTCCATGCAGGAAACGTGCGTTTTGGCCTGTTCTGAGCTTTTGTGACGTTTCAACCTTGTTACTGTCATTTCAACAGGTTTACATTAGTTTCTTAACAGTAGCTGTTAAACACACATCTCCATGCAGGAAACGTGCGTTTTGGCCTGTTCTGAGCTTTTGTGACGTTTCAACCTTGTTACTGTCATTTCAACAGGTTTACATTAGTTTCTTAACAGTAGCTGTTAAACACACATCTCCATGCAGGAAACGTGCGTTTTGGCCTGTTCTGAGCTTTTGTGACGTTTCAACCTTGTTACTGTCATTTCAACAGGTTTACATTAGTTTCTTAACAGTAGCTGTTAAACACACATCTCCATGCAGGAAACGTGCGTTTTGGCCTGTTCTGAGCTTTTGTGACGTTTCAACCTTGTTACTGTCATTTCAACAGGTTTACATTAGTTTCTTAACAGTAGCTGTTAAACACACATCTCCATGCAGGAAACGTGCGTTTTGGCCTGTTCTGAGCTTTTTGTGACGTTTCAACCTTGTTACTGTCATTTCAACAGGTTTACATTAGTTTCTTAACAGTAGCTGTTAAACACACATCTCCATGCAGGAAACGTGCGTTTTGGCCTGTTCTGAGCTTTTGTGACGTTTCAACCTTGTTACTGTCATTTCAACAGGTTTACATTAGTTTCTTAACAGTAGCTGTTAAACACACATCTCCATGCAGGAAACGTGCGTTTTGGCCTGTTCTGAGCTTTTTGTGACGTTTCAACCTTGTTACTGTCATTTCAACAGGTTTACATTAGTTTCTTAACAGTAGCTGTTAAACACACATCTCCATGCAGGAAACGTGCGTTTTGGCCTGTTCTGAGCTTTTGTGACGTTTCAACCTTGTTACTGTCATTTCAACAGGTTTACATTAGTTTCTTAACAGTAGCTGTTAAACACACATCTCCATGCAGGAAACGTTGTTTTGGCCTGTTCTGAGCTTTTGTGACGTTTCAACCTTGTTACTGTCATTTCAACAGGTTTACATTAGTTTCTTAACAGTAGCTGTTAAACACACATCTCCATGCAGGAAACGTGCGTTTTGGCCTGTTCTGAGCTTTTTGTGACGTTTCAACCTTGTTACTGTCATTTCAACAGGTTTACATTAGTTTCTTAACAGTAGCTGTTAAACACACATCTCCATGCAGGAAACGTGCGTTTTGGCCTGTTCTGAGCTTTTGTGACGTTTCAACCTTGTTACTGTCATTTCAACAGGTTTACATTAGTTTCTTAACAGTAGCTGTTAAACACACATCTCCATGCAGGAAACGTGCGTTTTGGCCTGTTCTGAGCTTTTGTGACGTTTCAACCTTGTTACTGTCATTTCAACAGGTTTACATTAGTTTCTTAACAGTAGCTGTTAAACACACATCTCCATGCAGGAAACGTGCGTTTTGGCCTGTTCTGAGCTTTTGTGACGTTTCAACCTTGTTACTGTCATTTCAACAGGTTTACATTAGTTTCTTAACAGTAGCTGTTAAACACACATCTCCATGCAGGAAACGTGCGTTTTGGCCTGTTCTGAGCTTTTGTGACGTTTCAACCTTGTTACTGTCATTTCAACAGGTTTACATTAGTTTCTTAACAGTAGCTGTTAAACACACATCTCCATGCAGGAAACGTTTTGGCCTGTTCTGAGCTTTTGTGACGTTTCAACCTTGTTACTGTCATTTCAACAGGTTTACATTAGTTTCTTAACAGTAGCTGTTAAACACACATCTCCATGCAGGAAACGTGCGTTTTGGCCTGTTCTGAGCTTTTGTGACGTTTCAACCTTGTTACTGTCATTTCAACAGGTTTACATTAGTTTCTTAACAGTAGCTGTTAAACACACATCTCCATGCAGGAAACGTGCGTTTTGGCCTGTTCTGAGCTTTTGTGACGTTTCAACCTTGTTACTGTCATTTCAACAGGTTTACATTAGTTTCTTAACAGTAGCTGTTAAACACACATCTCCATGCAGGAAACTTGCGTTTTGGCCTGTTCTGAGCTTTTGTGACGTTTCAACCTTGTTACTGTCATTTCAACAGGTTTACATTAGTTTCTTAACAGTAGCTGTTAAACACACATCTCCATGCAGGAAACGTGCGTTTTGGCCTGTTCTGAGCTTTTGTGACGTTTCAACCTTGTTACTGTCATTTCAACAGGTTTACATTAGTTTCTTAACAGTAGCTGTTAAACACACATCTCCATGCAGGAAACGTGCGTTTTGGCCTGTTCTGAGCTTTTTGTGACGTTTCAACCTTGTTACTGTCATTTCAACAGGTTTACATTAGTTTCTTAACAGTAGCTGTTAAACACACATCTCCATGCAGGAAACGTGCGTTTTGGCCTGTTCTGAGCTTTTGTGACGTTTCAACCTTGTTACTGTCATTTCAACAGGTTTACATTAGTTTCTTAACAGTAGCTGTTAAACACACATCTCCATGCAGGAAACGCGTTTTGGCCTGTTCTGAGCTTTTGTGACGTTTCAACCTTGTTACTGTCATTTCAACAGGTTTACATTAGTTTCTTAACAGTAGCTGTTAAACACACATCTCCATGCAGGAAACGTGCGTTTTGGCCTGTTCTGAGCTTTTGTGACGTTTCAACCTTGTTACTGTCATTTCAACAGGTTTACATTAGTTTCTTAACAGTAGCTGTTAAACACACATCTCCATGCAGGAAACGTGCGTTTTGGCCTGTTCTGAGCTTTTGTGACGTTTCAACCTTGTTACTGTCATTTCAACAGGTTTACATTAGTTTCTTAACAGTAGCTGTTAAACACACATCTCCATGCAGGAAACGTGCGTTTTGGCCTGTTCTGAGCTTTTGTGACGTTTCAACCTTGTTACTGTCATTTCAACAGGTTTACATTAGTTTCTTAACAGTAGCTGTTAAACACACATCTCCATGCAGGAAACGTGCGTTTTGGCCTGTTCTGAGCTTTTTGTGACGTTTCAACCTTGTTACTGTCATTTCAACAGGTTTACATTAGTTTCTTAACAGTAGCTGTTAAACACACATCTCCATGCAGGAAACGTGCGTTTTGGCCTGTTCTGAGCTTTTGTGACGTTTCAACCTTGTTACTGTCATTTCAACAGGTTTACATTAGTTTCTTAACAGTAGCTGTTAAACACACATCTCCATGCAGGAAACTTGCGTTTTGGCCTGTTCTGAGCTTTTGTGACGTTTCAACCTTGTTACTGTCATTTCAACAGGTTTACATTAGTTTCTTAACAGTAGCTGTTAAACACACATCTCCATGCAGGAAACGTGCGTTTTGGCCTGTTCTGAGCTTTTGTGACGTTTCAACCTTGTTACTGTCATTTCAACAGGTTTACATTAGTTTCTTAACAGTAGCTGTTAAACACACATCTCCATGCAGGAAACGTGCGTTTTGGCCTGTTCTGAGCTTTTGTGACGTTTCAACCTTGTTACTGTCATTTCAACAGGTTTACATTAGTTTCTTAACAGTAGCTGTTAAACACACATCTCCATGCAGGAAACTTGCGTTTTGGCCTGTTCTGAGCTTTTGTGACGTTTCAACCTTGTTACTGTCATTTCAACAGGTTTACATTAGTTTCTTAACAGTAGCTGTTAAACACACATCTCCATGCAGGAAACGTGCGTTTTGGCCTGTTCTGAGCTTTTGTGACGTTTCAACCTTGTTACTGTCATTTCAACAGGTTTACATTAGTTTCTTAACAGTAGCTGTTAAACACACATCTCCATGCAGGAAACGTGCGTTTTGGCCTGTTCTGAGCTTTTGTGACGTTTCAACCTTGTTACTGTCATTTCAACAGGTTTACATTAGTTTCTTAACAGTAGCTGTTAAACACACATCTCCATGCAGGAAACGTGCGTTTTGGCCTGTTCTGAGCTTTTTGTGACGTTTCAACCTTGTTACTGTCATTTCAACAGGTTTACATTAGTTTCTTAACAGTAGCTGTTAAACACACATCTCCATGCAGGAAACGTGCGTTTTGGCCTGTTCTGAGCTTTTGTGACGTTTCAACCTTGTTACTGTCATTTCAACAGGTTTACATTAGTTTCTTAACAGTAGCTGTTAAACACACATCTCCATGCAGGAAACTTGCGTTTTGGCCTGTTCTGAGCTTTTGTGACGTTTCAACCTTGTTACTGTCATTTCAACAGGTTTACATTAGTTTCTTAACAGTAGCTGTTAAACACACATCTCCATGCAGGAAACTTGCGTTTTGGCCTGTTCTGAGTTTTTGTGACGTTTCAACCTTGTTACTGTCATTTCAACAGGTTTACATTAGTTTCTTAACAGTAGCTGTTAAACACACATCTCCATGCAGGAAACTGCGTTTTGGCCTGTTCTGAGCTTTTTGTGACGTTTCAACCTTGTTACTGTCATTTCAACAGGTTTACATTAGTTTCTTAACAGTAGCTGTTAAACACATCTCCATGCAGGAAACTTGCGTTTTGGCCTGTTCTGAGCTTTTTGTGACGTTTCAACCTTGTTACTGTCATTTCAACAGGTTTACATTAGTTTCTTAACAGTAGCTGTTAAACACACATCTCCATGCAGGAAACGTGCGTTTTGGCCTGTTCTGAGCTTTTTGTGACGTTTCAACCTTGTTACTGTCATTTCAACAGGTTTACATTAGTTTCTTAACAGTAGCTGTTAAACACACATCTCCATGCAGGAAACGTGCGTTTTGGCCTGTTCTGAGCTTTTTGTGACGTTTCAACCTTGTTACTGTCATTTCAACAGGTTTACATTAGTTTCTTAACAGTAGCTGTTAAACACACATCTCCATGCAGGAAACGTGCGTTTGGCCTGTTCTGAGCTTTTGTGACGTTTCAACCTTGTTACTGTCATTTCAACAGGTTTACATTAGTTTCTTAACAGTAGCTGTTAAACACACATCTCCATGCAGGAAACTTGCGTTTGGCCTGTTCTGAGCTTTTGTGACGTTTCAACCTTGTTACTGTCATTTCAACAGGTTTACATTAGTTTCTTAACAGTAGCTGTTAAACACACATCTCCATGCAGGAAACGTGCGTTTTGGCCTGTTCTGAGCTTTTTGTGACGTTTCAACCTTGTTACTGTCATTTCAACAGGTTTACATTAGTTTCTTAACAGTAGCTGTTAAACACACATCTCCATGCAGGAAACTTGCGTTTTGGCCTGTTCTGAGCTTTTGTGACGTTTCAACCTTGTTACTGTCATTTCAACAGGTTTACATTAGTTTCTTAACAGTAGCTGTTAAACACATCTCCATGCAGGAAACGTGCGTTTTGGCCTGTTCTGAGCTTTTGTGACGTTTCAACCTTGTTACTGTCATTTCAACAGGTTTACATTAGTTTCTTAACAGTAGCTGTTAAACACACATCTCCATGCAGGAAACGTGCGTTTTGGCCTGTTCTGAGCTTTTGTGACGTTTCAACCTTGTTACTGTCATTTCAACAGGTTTACATTAGTTTCTTAACAGTAGCTGTTAAACACACATCTCCATGCAGGAAACGTGCGTTTTGGCCTGTTCTGAGCTTTTGTGACGTTTCAACCTTGTTACTGTCATTTCAACAGGTTTACATTAGTTTCTTAACAGTAGCTGTTAAACACACATCTCCATGCAGGAAACGTGCGTTTTGGCCTGTTCTGAGCTTTTGTGACGTTTCAACCTTGTTACTGTCATTTCAACAGGTTTACATTAGTTTCTTAACAGTAGCTGTTAAACACACATCTCCATGCAGGAAACGTGCGTTTTGGCCTGTTCTGAGCTTTTGTGACGTTTCAACCTTGTTACTGTCATTTCAACAGGTTTACATTAGTTTCTTAACAGTAGCTGTTAAACACACATCTCCATGCAGGAAACGTGCGTTTTGGCCTGTTCTGAGCTTTTGTGACGTTTCAACCTTGTTACTGTCATTTCAACAGGTTTACATTAGTTTCTTAACAGTAGCTGTTAAACACACATCTCCATGCAGGAAACGTGCGTTTGGCCTGTTCTGAGCTTTTGTGACGTTTCAACCTTGTTACTGTCATTTCAACAGGTTTACATTAGTTTCTTAACAGTAGCTGTTAAACACACATCTCCATGCAGGAAACTTGCGTTTTGGCCTGTTCTGAGCTTTTGTGACGTTTCAACCTTGTTACTGTCATTTCAACAGGTTTACATTAGTTTCTTAACAGTAGCTGTTAAACACACATCTCCATGCAGGAAACTTGCGTTTTGGCCTGTTCTGAGCTTTTGTGACGTTTCAACCTTGTTACTGTCATTTCAACAGGTTTACATTAGTTTCTTAACAGTAGCTGTTAAACACACATCTCCATGCAGGAAACGTGCGTTTGGCCTGTTCTGAGCTTTTGTGACGTTTCAACCTTGTTACTGTCATTTCAACAGGTTTACATTAGTTTCTTAACAGTAGCTGTTAAACACACATCTCCATGCAGGAAACGTGCGTTTTGGCCTGTTCTGAGCTTTTGTGACGTTTCAACCTTGTTACTGTCATTTCAACAGGTTTACATTAGTTTCTTAACAGTAGCTGTTAAACACACATCTCCATGCAGGAAACGTGCGTTTTGGCCTGTTCTGAGCTTTTGTGACGTTTCAACCTTGTTACTGTCATTTCAACAGGTTTACATTAGTTTCTTAACAGTAGCTGTTAAACACACATCTCCATGCAGGAAACTTGCGTTTTGGCCTGTTCTGAGCTTTTGTGACGTTTCAACCTTGTTACTGTCATTTCAACAGGTTTACATTAGTTTCTTAACAGTAGCTGTTAAACACACATCTCCATGCAGGAAACTTGCGTTTTGGCCTGTTCTGAGCTTTTGTGACGTTTCAACCTTGTTACTGTCATTTCAACAGGTTTACATTAGTTTCTTAACAGTAGCTGTTAAACACACATCTCCATGCAGGAAACGTGCGTTTTGGCCTGTTCTGAGCTTTTTGTGACGTTTCAACCTTGTTACTGTCATTTCAACAGGTTTACATTAGTTTCTTAACAGTAGCTGTTAAACACACATCTCCATGCAGGAAACTGCGTTTTGGCCTGTTCTGAGCTTTTTGTGACGTTTCAACCTTGTTACTGTCATTTCAACAGGTTTACATTAGTTTCTTAACAGTAGCTGTTAAACACACATCTCCATGCAGGAAACTTGCGTTTTGGCCTGTTCTGAGCTTTTTGTGACGTTTCAACCTTGTTACTGTCATTTCAACAGGTTTACATTAGTTTCTTAACAGTAGCTGTTAAACACACATCTCCATGCAGGAAACGTGCGTTTTGGCCTGTTCTGAGCTTTTTGTGACGTTTCAACCTTGTTACTGTCATTTCAACAGGTTTACATTAGTTTCTTAACAGTAGCTGTTAAACACACATCTCCATGCAGGAAACGTTTTGGCCTGTTCTGAGCTTTTGTGACGTTTCAACCTTGTTACTGTCATTTCAACAGGTTTACATTAGTTTCTTAACAGTAGCTGTTAAACACACATCTCCATGCAGGAAACGTGCGTTTTGGCCTGTTCTGAGCTTTTTGTGACGTTTCAACCTTGTTACTGTCATTTCAACAGGTTTACATTAGTTTCTTAACAGTAGCTGTTAAACACATCTCCATGCAGGAAACTTGCGTTTTGGCCTGTTCTGAGCTTTTGTGACGTTTCAACCTTGTTACTGTCATTTCAACAGGTTTACATTAGTTTCTTAACAGTAGCTGTTAAACACACATCTCCATGCAGGAAACTTGCGTTTGGCCTGTTCTGAGCTTTTTGTGACGTTTCAACCTTGTTACTGTCATTTCAACAGGTTTACATTAGTTTCTTAACAGTAGCTGTTAAACACACATCTCCATGCAGGAAACGTGCGTTTTGGCCTGTTCTGAGCTTTTGTGACGTTTCAACCTTGTTACTGTCATTTCAACAGGTTTACATTAGTTTCTTAACAGTAGCTGTTAAACACACATCTCCATGCAGGAAACTGCGTTTTGGCCTGTTCTGAGCTTTTGTGACGTTTCAACCTTGTTACTGTCATTTCAACAGGTTTACATTAGTTTCTTAACAGTAGCTGTTAAACACACATCTCCATGCAGGAAACTTGCGTTTGGCCTGTTCTGAGCTTTTTGTGACGTTTCAACCTTGTTACTGTCATTTCAACAGGTTTACATTAGTTTCTTAACAGTAGCTGTTAAACACATCTCCATGCAGGAAACTTGCGTTTTGGCCTGTTCTGAGCTTTTGTGACGTTTCAACCTTGTTACTGTCATTTCAACAGGTTTACATTAGTTTCTTAACAGTAGCTGTTAAACACATCTCCATGCAGGAAACGTGCGTTTTGGCCTGTTCTGAGCTTTTGTGACGTTTCAACCTTGTTACTGTCATTTCAACAGGTTTACATTAGTTTCTTAACAGTAGCTGTTAAACACACATCTCCATGCAGGAAATGCGTTTTGGCCTGTTCTGAGCTTTTTGTGACGTTTCAACCTTGTTACTGTCATTTCAACAGGTTTACATTAGTTTCTTAACAGTAGCTGTTAAACACACATCTCCATGCAGGAAACTTGCGTTTCGGCCTGTTCTGAGCTTTTTGTGACGTTTCAACCTTGTTACTGTCATTTCAACAGGTTTACATTAGTTTCTTAACAGTAGCTGTTAAACACATCTCCATGCAGGAAACGTGCGTTTGGCCTGTTCTGAGCTTTTGTGACGTTTCAACCTTGTTACTGTCATTTCAACAGGTTTACATTAGTTTCTTAACAGTAGCTGTTAAACACATCTCCATGCAGGAAACGTGCGTTTTGGCCTGTTCTGAGCTTTTTGTGACGTTTCAACCTTGTTACTGTCATTTCAACAGGTTTACATTAGTTTCTTAACAGTAGCTGTTAAACACACATCTCCATGCAGGAAACGTGCGTTTTGGCCTGTTCTGAGCGTTTTGTGACGTTTCAACCTTGTTACTGTCATTTCAACAGGTTTACATTAGTTTCTTAACAGTAGCTGTTAAACACATCTCCATGCAGGAAACGTGCGTTTCGGCCTGTTCTGAGCTTTTTGTGACGTTTCAACCTTGTTACTGTCATTTCAACAGGTTTACATTAGTTTCTTAACAGTAGCTGTTAAACACACATCTCCATGCAGGAAACGTGCGTTTTGGCCTGTTCTGAGCTTTTGTGACGTTTCAACCTTGTTACTGTCATTTCAACAGGTTTACATTAGTTTCTTAACAGTAGCTGTTAAACACACATCTCCATGCAGGAAACGTGCGTTTTGGCCTGTTCTGAGCTTTTGTGACGTTTCAACCTTGTTACTGTCATTTCAACAGGTTTACATTAGTTTCTTAACAGTAGCTGTTAAACATCTCCATGCAGGAAACGTGCGTTTTGGCCTGTTCTGAGCTTTTTGTGACGTTTCAACCTTGTTACTGTCATTTCAACAGGTTTACATTAGTTTCTTAACAGTAGCTGTTAAACACACATCTCCATGCAGGAAACGTGCGTTTTGGCCTGTTCTGAGCTTTTGTGACGTTTCAACCTTGTTACTGTCATTTCAACAGGTTTACATTAGTTTCTTAACAGTAGCTGTTAAACACATCTCCATGCAGGAAACGTGCGTTTTGGCCTGTTCTGAGCTTTTGTGACGTTTCAACCTTGTTACTGTCATTTCAACAGGTTTACATTAGTTTCTTAACAGTAGCTGTTAAACACACATCTCCATGCAGGAAACGTGCGTTTTGGCCTGTTCTGAGCTTTTGTGACGTTTCAACCTTGTTACTGTCATTTCAACAGGTTTACATTAGTTTCTTAACAGTAGCTGTTAAACACACATCCATGCAGGAAACGTGCGTTTTGGCCTGTTCTGAGCTTTTGTGACGTTTCAACCTTGTTACTGTCATTTCAACAGGTTTACATTAGTTTCTTAACAGTAGCTGTTAAACACATCTCCATGCAGGAAACGTGCGTTTGGCCTGTTCTGAGCTTTTGTGACGTTTCAACCTTGTTACTGTCATTTCAACAGGTTTACATTAGTTTCTTAACAGTAGCTGTTAAACACACATCTCCATGCAGGAAACGTGCGTTTGGCCTGTTCTGAGCTTTTGTGACGTTTCAACCTTGTTACTGTCATTTCAACAGGTTTACATTAGTTTCTTAACAGTAGCTGTTAAACACACATCTCCATGCAGGAAACGTGCGTTTGGCCTGTTCTGAGCTTTTTGTGACGTTTCAACCTTGTTACTGTCATTTCAACAGGTTTACATTAGTTTCTTAACAGTAGCTGTTAAACACACATCTCCATGCAGGAAACGTGCGTTTTGGCCTGTTCTGAGCTTTTGTGACGTTTCAACCTTGTTACTGTCATTTCAACAGGTTTACATTAGTTTCTTAACAGTAGCTGTTAAACACACATCTCCATGCAGGAAACGTGCGTTTTGGCCTGTTCTGAGCTTTTTGTGACGTTTCAACCTTGTTACTGTCATTTCAACAGGTTTACATTAGTTTCTTAACAGTAGCTGTTAAACACACATCTCCATGCAGGAAACGTGCGTTTTGGCCTGTTCTGAGCTTTTGTGACGTTTCAACCTTGTTACTGTCATTTCAACAGGTTTACATTAGTTTCTTAACAGTAGCTGTTAAACACACATCTCCATGCAGGAAACGTGCGTTTTGGCCTGTTCTGAGCTTTTTGTGACGTTTCAACCTTGTTACTGTCATTTCAACAGGTTTACATTAGTTTCTTAACAGTAGCTGTTAAACACACATCTCCATGCAGGAAACGTTTTTGGCCTGTTCTGAGCTTTTTGTGACGTTTCAACCTTGTTACTGTCATTTCAACAGGTTTACATTAGTTTCTTAACAGTAGCTGTTAAACACACATCTCCATGCAGGAAACGTGCGTTTTGGCCTGTTCTGAGCTTTTTGTGACGTTTCAACCTTGTTACTGTCATTTCAACAGGTTTACATTAGTTTCTTAACAGTAGCTGTTAAACACACATCTCCATGCAGGAAACTTGCGTTTTGGCCTGTTCTGAGCTTTTGTGACGTTTCAACCTTGTTACTGTCATTTCAACAGGTTTACATTAGTTTCTTAACAGTAGCTGTTAAACACATCTCCATGCAGGAAACGTGCGTTTTGGCCTGTTCTGAGCTTTTGTGACGTTTCAACCTTGTTACTGTCATTTCAACAGGTTTACATTAGTTTCTTAACAGTAGCTGTTAAACACACATCTCCATGCAGGAAACGTGCGTTTTGGCCTGTTCTGAGCTTTTGTGACGTTTCAACCTTGTTACTGTCATTTCAACAGGTTTACATTAGTTTCTTAACAGTAGCTGTTAAACACACATCTCCATGCAGGAAACGTGCGTTTTGGCCTGTTCTGAGCTTTTTGTGACGTTTCAACCTTGTTACTGTCATTTCAACAGGTTTACATTAGTTTCTTAACAGTAGCTGTTAAACACACATCTCCATGCAGGAAACGTGCGTTTGGCCTGTTCTGAGCTTTTGTGACGTTTCAACCTTGTTACTGTCATTTCAACAGGTTTACATTAGTTTCTTAACAGTAGCTGTTAAACACACATCTCCATGCAGGAAACGTGCGTTTTGGCCTGTTCTGAGCTTTTGTGACGTTTCAACCTTGTTACTGTCATTTCAACAGGTTTACATTAGTTTCTTAACAGTAGCTGTTAAACACACATCTCCATGCAGGAAACGTGCGTTTTGGCCTGTTCTGAGCTTTTGTGACGTTTCAACCTTGTTACTGTCATTTCAACAGGTTTACATTAGTTTCTTAACAGTAGCTGTTAAACATTTCCATGCAGGAAACGTGCGTTTTGGCCTGTTCTGAGCTTTTTGTGACGTTTCAACCTTGTTACTGTCATTTCAACAGGTTTACATTAGTTTCTTAACAGTAGCTGTTAAACACATCTCCATGCAGGAAACGTGCGTTTGGCCTGTTCTGAGCTTTTGTGACGTTTCAACCTTGTTACTGTCATTTCAACAGGTTTACATTAGTTTCTTAACAGTAGCTGTTAAACACACATCTCCATGCAGGAAACGTGCGTTTTGGCCTGTTCTGAGCTTTTTGTGACGTTTCAACCTTGTTACTGTCATTTCAACAGGTTTACATTAGTTTCTTAACAGTAGCTGTTAAACACACATCTCCATGCAGGAAACGGCGTTTTGGCCTGTTCTGAGCTTTTGTGACGTTTCAACCTTGTTACTGTCATTTCAACAGGTTTACATTAGTTTCTTAACAGTAGCTGTTAAACACACATCTCCATGCAGGAAACGTGCGTTTTGGCCTGTTCTGAGCTTTTGTGACGTTTCAACCTTGTTACTGTCATTTCAACAGGTTTACATTAGTTTCTTAACAGTAGCTGTTAAACACATCTCCATGCAGGAAACGTGCGTTTTGGCCTGTTCTGAGCTTTTGTGACGTTTCAACCTTGTTACTGTCATTTCAACAGGTTTACATTAGTTTCTTAACAGTAGCTGTTAAACACACATCTCCATGCAGGAAACGTGCGTTTCGGCCTGTTCTGAGCTTTTTGTGACGTTTCAACCTTGTTACTGTCATTTCAACAGGTTTACATTAGTTTCTTAACAGTAGCTTTAAACACACATCTCCATGCAGGAAACGTGCGTTTTGGCCTGTTCTGAGCTTTTGTGACGTTTCAACCTTGTTACTGTCATTTCAACAGGTTTACATTAGTTTCTTAACAGTAGCTGTTAAACACACATCTCCATGCAGGAAACGTGCGTTTTGGCCTGTTCTGAGCTTTTGTGACGTTTCAACCTTGTTACTGTCATTTCAACAGGTTTACATTAGTTTCTTAACAGTAGCTGTTAAACACATCTCCATGCAGGAAACGTGCGTTTTGGCCTGTTCTGAGCTTTTGTGACGTTTCAACCTTGTTACTGTCATTTCAACAGGTTTACATTAGTTTCTTAACAGTAGCTGTTAAACACACATCTCCATGCAGGAAACGTGCGTTTGGCCTGTTCTGAGCTTTTTGTGACGTTTCAACCTTGTTACTGTCATTTCAACAGGTTTACATTAGTTTCTTAACAGTAGCTGTTAAACACACATCTCCATGCAGGAAACGTGCGTTTTGGCCTGTTCTGAGCTTTTGTGACGTTTCAACCTTGTTACTGTCATTTCAACAGGTTTACATTAGTTTCTTAACAGTAGCTGTTAAACACACATCTCCATGCAGAAACGTGCGTTTTGGCCTGTTCTGAGCTTTTGTGACGTTTCAACCTTGTTACTGTCATTTCAACAGGTTTACATTAGTTTCTTAACAGTAGCTGTTAAACACACATCTCCATGCAGGAAACGTGCGTTTGGCCTGTTCTGAGCTTTTTGTGACGTTTCAACCTTGTTACTGTCATTTCAACAGGTTTACATTAGTTTCTTAACAGTAGCTGTTAAACACACATCTCCATGCAGGAAACGTGCGTTTGGCCTGTTCTGAGCTTTTGTGACGTTTCAACCTTGTTACTGTCATTTCAACAGGTTTACATTAGTTTCTTAACAGTAGCTGTTAAACACATCTCCATGCAGGAAACGTGCGTTTGGCCTGTTCTGAGCTTTTGTGACGTTTCAACCTTGTTACTGTCATTTCAACAGGTTTACATTAGTTTCTTAACAGTAGCTGTTAAACACACATCTCCATGCAGGAAACGTGCGTTTTGGCCTGTTCTGATTTTTGTGACGTTTCAACCTTGTTACTGTCATTTCAACAGGTTTACATTAGTTTCTTAACAGTAGCTGTTAAACACACATCTCCATGCAGGAAACGTGCGTTTCAGCCTGTTCTGAGCTTTTCTGATGTTACGTTAGTTGCTAAAGACACATCTCAATCTTGTTACTGTCATTTCAACAGGTTTACATTTGTTTCTTACTAGTAGTTGCTATACACACATCTCCAAGCATGAAACGACGTTTTGGCCTCTTCTGATGGTTTTGTGATGTTTCAACCTTGTCATTTCAACAGATTTACATGACTTTCACACATCTCCATGCAGGAAACGTGATTTTGGACTTTCTGATTTTTGTGACGTTTTTACCATGTTACTGTCATTTCAACAGGTTTACATTAGTTTCTTACTAGTGGTTGCTATACACACATTTCCATGCAGAAAACGTGCATTTCGGCCTGTTCTAATATTTTTGTGATGTTTTAATCTTGTTACTGTCATTTCAAAAGGTTTACATTAGTTTCTTACAGCAGTTATACACATCTCCATGCAGGAAACGTGCCTTTTGGCCTCTTCTGATGTTTTTGTGATGTTTTAACCTTGTTACTGTCATTTCAACAGGTTTACATTAGTTTCTATACACACATCTCCATGAAGGAAACGTGCGTTTGGCCTCTTCTGATGTTTTTGTGATGTTTTAACCTTGTTACTGTCATTTCAACAGGTTTACATTAGTTTCTTAACAGTAGTTGCTAAACACACATCTCCATGCAAAACGTGCGTTTGGCCTGTTCTGATATTTTTGTGATGTTTAATCTTGTTACTGTCATTTCAACAGGTTTACATTAGTTTCTTAACAGTAGCTGTTAAACACACATCTCCATGCTGTTCTGAGCTTTTGTGACGTTTTAACCTTGTTACTGTCATTTCAACAGGTTTACATTAGTTTCTTAACAGTAGCTGTTAAACACACATCTCCATGCAGGAAACTTGCGTTTGGCCTGTTCTGAGCTTTTGTGACGTTTCAACCTTGTTACTGTCATTTCAACAGGTTTACATTAGTTTCTTAACAGTAGCTGTTAAACACACATCTCCATGCAGGAAACCTGTGCTTTGGCCTGTTCTGAGCTTTTGTGACGTTTCAACCTTGTTACTGTCATTTCAACAGGTTTACATTAGTTTCTTAACAGTAGCTGTTAAACACACATCTCCATGCAGGAAACTTGCGTTTTGGCCTGTTCTGAGCTTTTGTGACGTTTCAACCTTGTTACTGTCATTTCAACAGGTTTACATTAGTTTCTTAACAGTAGCTGTTAAACACACATCTCCATGCAGGAAACTTGCGTTTTGGCCTGTTCTGAGCTTTTTGTGACGTTTCAACCTTGTTACTGTCATTTCAACAGGTTTACATTAGTTTCTTAACAGTAGCTGTTAAACACACATCTCCATGCAGGAAACTTGCGTTTTGGCCTGTTCTGAGCTTTTGTGACGTTTCAACCTTGTTACTGTCATTTCAACAGGTTTACATTAGTTTCTTAACAGTAGCTGTTAAACACACATCTCCATGCAGGAAACTTGCGTTTGGCCTGTTCTGAGCTTTTGTGACGTTTCAACCTTGTTACTGTCATTTCAACAGGTTTACATTAGTTTCTTAACAGTAGCTGTTAAACACACATCTCCATGCAGGAAACGTGCGTTTGGCCTGTTCTGAGCTCTTTGTGACGTTTCAACCTTGTTACTGTCATTTCAACAGGTTTACATTAGTTTCTTAACAGTAGCTGTTAAACACACATCTCCATGCAGGAAACTTGCGTTTTGGCCTGTTCTGAGCTTTTTGTGACGTTTCAACCTTGTTACTGTCATTTCAACAGGTTTACATTAGTTTCTTACTAGCAGTTGGTGGACACACATCTCCATGCAGGAAACGTGCGTTTCGGCCTCTTCTGATGTTTTTGTTATGTTTTAACCTTGTTACTGTCATTTCAACAGGTTTACATTAGTTTCTTACTAGTTGCTTGCTATACACACGTCTCCATGCAGGAAACTGCATTTGGCCTGTTCTGATGTTTATGTGATATTTACCTTGTTACTGTCATTTCAACAGGTTTACATTAGTTTCTATACACACATCTCCATGCAGGAAACGTGCGTTTGGTCTGTTCTGAGCTTTTGTGATGTTGTAACCTTGTTACTGTCATTTCAAAAGGTTTACATTAGTTTCTTAACAGTGTTGCTATACATCTCCATGCAGGAAATGTATTTTGGACTCTTCTGATGTTTTAGTGATGTTTTAACCTTGTTACTGTAATTTCAACAGGTTTACATTAGTTTCTTAACAGTAGCTGCTTTACACACATCTCCATGCAGGAAACGTGGTTTAGGCTTCTTTTGATATTTTTGTGACGTTTTAACCTTGTTACTGTCATTTCAACAGGTTTACATTAGTTTCTTAACAGTAGTTGCTACACACATCTCCATGCAGGAAACGTGATTTTCGGACTGTTCTGATTTTTTGTGATGTTTCAACCTTGTTACTGTCATTTCAACAGGTTTACATTAGTTTCTTACTAGTGGTTGCTATACACACATTTCCATGCAGGAAACGTGCGTTTTGGCCTCTTCTGATGTTTTTGTGATGGTTTAACCTTGTTACTTTCTTTCAACAGGTTTACATTAGTTTCTTACTAGTTGCTGTACAGACATCACCATGCAGGAAACGTGATTTTGGCCTGTTCTGATTTTTTGTGATGTTTTAACCTTGTTACTGTCATTTCAACAGGTTTACATTAGTTTCTTACAGTGGTTGCTACACACATTTCCATGCAGGAAACGTGATTTTTGCCTGTTCTGATTTTTGTGATGTTTTAACCCTTTTACTGTCATTTCAACAGGTTTACATTAGTTTCTTACAGTAGTTGCTATACACACATCTCCATGCAGGAAACGTTATTTTGGCCTTTTCTGATTTTTGTGATGTTTTAACCTTGTTACTGTCATTTCAACAGGTTTACATTAGTTTCTTACAGTAGTTGCTATACACACATCTCCATGCAGGAAACGCGTTTTGGCCTGTTCTGATTTTTGTGACGTTTTAACCTTGTAATTTCAACAGGTTTACATTAGTTTCTATACACACATCTCCATGCAGGAAAAGTGCGTTTAGGCTTCTTTCTGATGTTTTTGTGATGTTTGACCTTGTTACTGTCATTTCAACAGGTTTACATTAGTTTCTTACTAGTAGTTACACACACATCTCCATGCAGGAAACGTGATTTTCGGACTCTTCTGATTTTTTGGTGACGTTTTAACCATGTGACTGTAATTTCAACAGGTTTACATTAGTTTCTTACTAGTGGTTGCTATACACACATTTCAATGCAGGAAACGTTTGTTTCGGTCTCTTCTGATCATTTGTGATGTTGTAACCTTGTTACTGTCATATCAAAAGGTTTACATTAGTTTCTTACTAGTCGTTTCTATACACACATCTCCATGCAGGAAACGTGCGTTTCGGACTCTTCTGATATTTTAGTGATGTTTTAAACTTGTTACTGTCATTTCAAAGGGTTTACATTAGTTTCTTACTAGCTGCTATACACACATCTCCATGCAGGAAACGTGCGTTTTGGACTCTTCTGATGTTTTAGTGATGTTTTAACCTTGTTACTGTCATTTCAAAGGGTTTACTTTAGTTTCTTAACAGTAGCTGCTTTGCACATCTCCATGCAAAACGTGCGTTTAGGCTTCTTTTGATGTTTTTATGAGGTTTTAACCTTGCTACTGTCATTTAAACAGGTTTACATTAGTTTCTTACTAGTAGTTGCTGTACACACATCTCCATGCAGGAAACGTGTGTTTCGGCCTGTTCTGATCTTTTGTGATGTTGTAACCTTGTTACTGTCATTTCAAAGGTTTACATTAGTTTCTTAACAGACGTTGCTATACACACATCTCCATGCAGGAAACGTGCGTTTGCCTCTTCTGATGTTTTTCTGATGTTACTAGTAGTTGCTATGACACATCTCAATCTTGTTACTGTCATTTCAACAGGTTTACATTTGTTTCTTACAGTAGCTGCTATACACACATTTCCAAGAAAGAAACGTTGCGTTTTCTGATGGTTTTGTGATGTTTTAACCTTGTCATTTCAACAGATTTACATGACTTTCTTTACACACATCTCCATGCAGGAAACGTGATTTTCGGCCTGTTCTGATTTTGTGATGTTTTAACCTTGTTACTGTCATTTCAAAGGGTTTACATTAGTTTCTTACAGTAGCTGCTATACACACATCTCCATGCAGGAAACGTGCGTTTGGACTGTTCTGAGTTTTAGTGATGTTTTAACCTTGTTACTGTCATTTCAAAGGGTTACATTAGTTTCTTAACAGTAGCTACTTTGCACACATCTCCATGCAGGAAACGTGCGTTTAGGCTTGTTTTGATGTTTTTGTGAGGTTTTAACCTTGTACTGTCATTTAAACAGGTTTACATTAGTTTCTTACAGTAGTTGCTGTACACACATCTCCATGCAGGAAACGTGATTTTGGACTGTTCTGATTTTTGTGATGTTTTAACCTTGTTACTGTCATTTCAACAGGTTTACATTAGTTTCTTACAGTGGTTGCTATACACACATCTCCATGCAGGAAACGTGCGTTTCAGCCTCTTCTGATGTTTTCTGATGTTACTAGTAGTTGCTATAGACACTTCCAATCTTGTTACTGTCATTTCAACAGGTTTACATTTGTTTCTTACAGTAGCTGCTATACACACATCTCCATGAAGGAAACGATGCGTTTTGGCCTCTTCTGATGGTTTTGTGATGTTTAACCTTGTCATTTCAACAGATTTACATGACTTTCTTTACACACATCTCCATGCAGGAAACGTGATTTTGGACTCTTCTGATTTTTTGTGACGTTTTAATTGTGACTGTCATTTCAACAGGTTTACATTAGTTTCTTAACAGTGGTTGCTTAAACACATCTCCATGCAGAAAACGCATTTGGCCTGTTCTAATATTTTGTGATGTTTTAATCTTGTTACTGTATTTCAAAAGGTTTACATTAGTTTCTTACAGCAGTTGCTATACACACATCTCTATGCAGGAAACGTGCCTTTTGGCCTGTTCTGATGTTTTGTGATGTTTTAACCTTGTTACTGTCATTTCAACAGGTTTACATTACAGTTTCTATACACACATCTCCATGAAGGAAACGTGCATTTGGCCTGTTCTGATGTTTTGTGATGTTTCAACCTTGTTACTGTCATTTCAAAGGTTTACATTAGTTTCTTAACAGTAGTTGCTATACACACATCTCCATGCAGTAAACGTGCGTTTCGGCCTGTTCTGATATTTTTGTGATGTTTTAATCTTGTTACTGTCATTTCAACAGGTTTACATTAGTTTCTTAACAGTAGCTGTTAAACACACATCTCCATGCAGGAAACTTGCGTTTTGGCCTGTTCTGAGCTCTTTGTGACGTTTTAACCTTGTTACTGTCATTTCAACAGGTTTACATTAGTTTCTTAACAGTAGCTGTTAAACACACATCTCCATGCAGGAAACTTGCGTTTTGGCCTGTTCTGAGCTTTTTGTGACGTTTCAACCTTGTTACTGTCATTTCAACAGGTTTACATTAGTTTCTTAACAGTAGCTGTTAAACACACATCTCCATGCAGGAAACTGCGTTTTGGCCTGTTCTGAGCTTTTTGTGACGTTTCAACCTTGTTACTGTCATTTCAACAGGTTTACATTAGTTTCTTAACAGTAGCTGTTAAACACACATCTCCATGCAGGAAACTTGCGTTTTGGCCTGTTCTGAGCTTTTTGTGACGTTTCAACCTTGTTACTGTCATTTCAACAGGTTTACATTAGTTTCTTAACAGTAGCTGTTAAACACACATCTCCATGCAGGAAACTTGCGTTTTGGCCTGTTCTGAGCTTTTTGTGACGTTTCAACCTTGTTACTGTCATTTCAACAGGTTTACATTAGTTTCTTAACAGTAGCTGTTAAACACACATCTCCATGCAGGAAACTTGCGTTTTGCCTGTTCTGAGCTTTTTGTGACGTTTCAACCTTGTTACTGTCATTTCAACAGGTTTACATTAGTTTCTTAACAGTAGCTGTTAAACACACATCTCCATGCAGGAAACTTGCGTTGTGGCCTGTTCTGAGCTTTTTGTGACGTTTCAACCTTGTTACTATCATTTCATCAGGTCTACATTAGTTTCTTAACAGTAGCTGTTAAACACACATCTCCATGCAGGAAACGTGCGTTGTGGCCTGTTCTGAGCTCTTTGTGACGTTTCAACCTTGTTACTGTCATTTCAACAGGTTTACATTAGTTTCTTAACAGTAGCTGTTAAACACACATCTCCATGCAGGAAACTTGCGTTTTGGCCTGTTCTGAGCTTTTTGTGACGTTTCAACCTTGTTACTGTCATTTCAACAGGTTTACATTAGTTTCTTACTAGCAGTTGGTGGACACACATCTCCATGCAGGAAACGTGCGTTTCGGCCTCTTCTGATGTTTTTGTTATGTTTTAACCTTGTTAGTGTCATTTCAACTGGTTTACATTAGTTTCTTACTAGTTGTTGCTATACACACGTCTCCATGCAGGAAACCTGCATTTCGTCTTCTTCTGATGTTTATGTGATATTTTTACCTTGTTACTGTCATTTCAACAGGTTTACATGAGTTTCTATACACACATCTCCATGCAGGAAACGTGCGTTTCGGTCTCTTCTGAGCTTTTGTGATGTTGTAACCTTGTTACTGTCATATCAAAAGGTTTACATTAGTTTCTTACTAGTCGTTGCTATACACACATCTCCATGCAGGAAATGTGCGTTTCGGACTCTTCTGATGTTTTAGTGATGTTTTAACCTTGTTACTGTAATTTCAAAGGGTTTACTTTAGTTTCTTAACAGTAGCTGCTTTACACACATCTCCATGCAGTAAACGTGGGTTTAGGCTTCTTTTGATATTTTTATGATGTTTTAACCTTGCTACTTTCATTTAAACAGGTTTACATTAGTTTCTTACTAGTAGTTGCTGTACACACATCTCCATGCAGGAAACGTGATTTTCGGACTCTTCTGATTTTTTGGTGATGTTTTAACCATGTCACTGTCATTTCAACAGGTTTACATTAGTTTCTTACTAGTGGTTGCTATACACACATTTCCATGCAGGAAACGTGCGTTTTGGCCTCTTATGATGTTTTTGTGATGGTTTAACCTTGTTACTTTCGTTTAAACAGGTGTACATTAGTTTCTTACTAGTAGTTGCTGTACAGACATCACCATGCAGGAAACGTGATTTTCGACCTCTTCTGATTTTTTGGTGATGTTTTAACCTTGTGACTGTCATTTCAACAGGTTTACATTAGTTTCTTACTAGTGGTTGCTATACACACATTTCCATGCAGGAAACGTGATTTTTTGCCTTTTCTGATTTTTTGGTGATGTTTTAACCCTTTTACTGTCATTTCAACAGGTTTACATTTGTTTCTTACTAGTAGTTGCTATACACACATCTCCATGCAGGAAACGTTATTTTCGGCCTTTTCTGATTTTTGGGTGATGTTTTAACCTTGTTACTGTCATTTCAACAGGTTTACATTAGTTTCTTACTAGACGTTGTTATACACACATCTCCATGCAGGAAACGTGCGTTTCAGCCTCTTCTGATGTTTTTCTGATGTTACTAGTAGTTGCTATAGACACATGTCCAATCTTGTTACTGTCATTTCAACAGGTTTACATTTGTTTCTTACTAGTAGTTGCTATACACACATCTCCAAGAAAGAAACGTACATTTTGGCCTCTTCTGATTTTTTTGTGATGTTTTAACCTTGTAATTTCAACAGATTTACATGAGTTTCTATACACACATCTCCATGCAGTAAAAGTGCGTTTAGGCTTCTTTTGATGTTTTTATGATGTTTTGACCTTGCTACTTTCATTTAAACAGGTTTACATTAGTTTCTTACGAGTAGTTGCACACACACATCTCCATGCAGGAAACGTGATTTTCGGACTCTTCTGATTTTTTGGTGACGTTTTAACCATGTGACTGTAATTTCAACAGGTTTACATTAGTTTCTTACTAGTGGTTGCTATACACACATTTCAATGCAGGAAACGTTTGTTTCGGTCTCTTCTGATCATTTGTGATGTTGTAACCTTGTTACTGTCATATCAAAAGGTTTACATTAGTTTCTTACTAGTCGTTTCTATACACACATCTCCATGCAGGAAACGTGCGTTTCGGACTCTTCTGATATTTTAGTGATGTTTTAAACTTGTTACTGTCATTTCAAAGGGTTTACATTAGTTTCTTACTAGACGTTGCTATACACACATCTCCATGCAGGAAACGTGCGTTTTCGGACTCTTCTGATGTTTTAGTGATGTTTTAACCTTGTTACTGTCATTTCAAAGGGTTTACTTTAGTTTCTTAACAGTAGCTGCTTTGCACACATCTCCATGCAGTAAACGTGCGTTTAGGCTTCTTTTGATGTTTTTATGAGGTTTTAACCTTGCTACTTTCATTTAAACAGGTTTACATTAGTTTCTTACTAGTAGTTGCTGTACACACATCTCCATGCAGGAAACGTGTGTTTCGGTCTCTTCTGATCTTTTGTGATGTTGTAACCTTGTTACTGTCATTTCAAAGGGTTTACATTAGTTTCTTACTAGACGTTGCTATACACACATCTCCATGCAGGAAACGTGCGTTTCAGCCTCTTCTGATGTTTTTCTGATGTTACTAGTAGTTGCTATAGACACATCTCTAATCTTGTTACTGTCATTTCAACAGGTTTACATTTGTTTCTTACTAGTAGTTGCTATACACACATTTCCAAGAAAGAAACGTACGTTTTGGACTCTTCTGATGGTTTTGTGATGTTTTAACCTTGTCATTTCAACAGATTTACATGACTTTCTTTACACACATCTCCATGCAGGAAACGTGATTTTCGGCCTTTTCTGATTTTTTGGTGATGTTTTAACCTTGTTACTGTCATTTCAAAGGGTTTACATTAGTTTCTTACTAGTCGTTGCTATACACACATCTCCATGCAGGAAACGTGCGTTTCGGACTCTTATGATGTTTTAGTGATGTTTTAACCTTGTTACTGTCATTTCAAAGGGTTTACTTTAGTTTCTTAACAGTAGCTACTTTGCACACATCTCCATGCAGTAAACGTGCGTTTAGGCTTCTTTTGATGTTTTTATGAGGTTTTAACCTTGCTACTTTCATTTAAACAGGTTTACATTAGTTTCTTACTAGTAGTTGCTGTACACACATCTCCATGCAGGAAACGTGATTTTCGGACTCTTCTGATTTTTTGGTGATGTTTTAACCATGTGACTGTCATTTCAACAGGTTTACATTAGTTTCTTACTAGTGGTTGCTATACACACATCTCCATGCAGGAAACGTGCGTTTCAGCCTCTTCTGATGTTTTTCTGATGTTACTAGTAGTTGCTATAGACACATCTCCAATCTTGTTACTGTCATTTCAACAGGTTTACATTTGTTTCTTACTAGTAGTTGCTATACACACATCTCCAAGAATGAAACGTACGTTTTGGCCTCTTCTGATGGTTTTGTGATGTTTAACCTTGTCATTTCAACAGATTTACATGACTTTCTTTACACACATCTCCATGCAGGAAACGTGATTTTCGGACTCTTCTGATTTTTTGGTGACGTTTTTACCATGTGACTGTCATTTCAACAGGTTTACATTAGTTTCTTACTAGTGGTTGCTATACACACATTTCCATGCAGGAAACGTGCGTTTCGGACTCTTCTGATGTTTTAGTGATGTTTTAACCTTGTTACTGTCATTTCAAAGGGTTTACATTAGTTTCTTACTAGTCGTTGCTATACACACATCTCCATGCAGGAAACGTGCGTTTTCGGACTCTTCTGATGTTTTAGTGATGTTTTAACCTTGTTACTGTCATTTCAAAGGGTTTACTTTAGTTTCTTAACAGTAGCTGCTTTGCACACATCTCCATGCAGGAAACGTGATTTTCTGCCTTTTCTGATTTTTTGGTGATGTTTTAACCTTGTTACTGTCATTTCAAAGGGTTTACATTAGTTTCTTACTAGTCGTTGCTATACACACATCTCCATGCAGGAAACGTGCGTTTCGGACTCTTCTGATGTTTTAGTGATGTTTTAACCTTGTTACTGTCATTTCAAAGGGTTTACGTTAGTTTCTTAACAGTAGCTGCTTTGCACACATCTCCATGCAGTAAACGTGCGTTTAGGCTTCTTTTGATGTTTTTATGAGGTTTTAACCTTGCTACTTTCATTTAAACAGGTTTACATTAGTTTCTTACTAGTAGTTGCTGTACACACATCTCCATGCAGGAAACGTGATTTTCGGACTCTTCTGATTTTTTGGTGATGTTTTAACCATGTGACTGTCATTTCAACAGGTTTACATTAGTTTCTTACTAGTGGTTGCTATACACACATTTCCATGCAGGAAACGTGCGTTTTGGCCTCTTATGATGTTTTTGTGATGGTTTAACCTTATTACTTTCGTTTAAACAGGTTTACATTAGTTTCTTACTAGTAGTTGCTGTACAGACATCACCATGCAGGAAACGTGATTTTCGACCTCTTCTGATTTTTTGGTGATGTTTTAACCTTGTGACCGTCATTTCAACAGGTTTACATTAGTTTCTTACTAGTGGTTGCTATACACACATTTCCATGCAGGAAACGTGATTTTTGGCCTTTTCTGATTTTTTGGTGATGTTTTAACCCTGTTACTGTCATTTCAACAGGTTTGCATTTGTTTCTTACTAGTAGTTGCTATACACACATCTCCATGCAGGAAACGTGATTTTCGGCCTTTTCTGATTTTTTAGTGATGTTTTAACCCTGTTACTGTCATTTCAACAGGTTTACATTTGTTTCTTACTAGTAGTTGCTATACACACATCTCCATGCAGGAAACGTGATTTTCGGCCTTTTCTGATTTTTTGGTGATGTTTTAACCTTGTTACTGTCATTTCAACAGGTTTACATTAGTTTCTTACTAGACGTTGCTATACGCACATCTCCATGCAGGAAACGTGCGTTTCAGCCTCTTCTGATGTTTTTCTGATGTTACTAGTAGTTGCTATAGACACATCTCCAATCTTGTTACTGTCATTTCAACAGGTTTACATTTGTTTCTTACTAGTAGTTGCTATACACACATCTCCAAGAAAGAAACGTGCGTTTTGGCCTCTTCTGATGGTTTTGAGATGTTTGAACCTTGTTACTGTCATTTCAACAGATTTACATGAGTTTCTATACACACATCTCCATGCAGGAAACGTGCGTTTTGGTCTCTTCTGATGTTTTAGTGATGATTTAACCTTGTTACTGTCATTTCAAAGGGTTTACTTTAGTTTCTTACAAGACGTTGCTATACACACATCTCCATGCAGGAAACGTGCGTTTCAGCCTCTTCTGATGTTTTTGTGATGTTACTAGTAGTTGCTATACACACATCTCCAAGAAAGAAATGTGCGTTTTGGCCTCTTCTGATGGTTTTGTGATGTTTTAACCTTGTTACTGTCATTTCAACAGATTTACATGAGTTTCTATACACATATCTCAATGCAGGAAACGTGCGTTTCGGCCTTTTCTGATGTTTTTGTGATGATTTAACCTTGTTACTGTCATTTCAAAGGGTTTACTTCAGTTTCTTAACAGTAGCTGCTTTACACACATCTCCATGCAGGAAATGTGCATTTTGGCCTCTTCTGATATTTTTGTGATGTTTTAATCTTGTTACTGTCATTTCAACAGGTTTACATTATTTTCTTACTAGTAGTTGCTATAGACACATCTCCATGCAGAAAACGTGCATTTCGGCCTGTTCTAATATTTTTGTGATGTTTTAATCTTGTTACTGTATTTTCAAAAGGTTTACATTAGTTTCTTACTTGTAGTTGCTATACACACATCTCTATGCAGGAAACGTGCCTTTTGGCCTCTTCTGATGTTTTTGTGATGTTTTAACCTTGTTACTGTCATTTCTACAGATTTACATCAGTTTCTATACACACATCTCCATGAAGGAAACGTGCATTTCGGCCTCTTCTGATGTTTATGTGATGTTTTAACCTTGTTACTGTCATTTCAAAAGGTTTACATTAGTTTCTTACTAGTAGTTGCTATACACACATCTCCATGCAGTAAACGTGCGTTTCGGCCTCTTCTGATATTTTTGTGATGTTTTAATCTTGTTTCTGTCATTTTAACAGGTTTACATTAGTTTCTTACTAGTAGTTGTTATAGACACATCTCCATGCAGGAAACTTGCGTTTCGGCCTGTTCTGATATTTTTGTGATGTTTTAATCTTGTTACTGTCATTTCAAAAGGTTTACATTAGTTTCTTACTAGTAGTTGCTATACACACATCTCCATGCAGGAAACGTGCATTTCGGCTTCTTCTGATTTTTATGTGATGTTTTAACCTTGTTACTGTCATTTCAACAGGTTTACATTAGTTTCTTACTAGTAGTTGCTATACACACATCTCCATGCAGGAAACGTACGTTTCGGCCTCTTCTGATGTTTTTGTGTTGTTTTAACCTTGTTACTGTCATTTCAACAGATTTACATGAGTTTCTATACACACATCTCCATGCAGGAAACGTGCGTTTTGGCCTCTTCTGAGCTTTTGTGATGTTTTAACCTTGTTACTGTCCTATCAAAAGGTTTACATTAGTTTCTTAACAGTAGCTGCTTTACACACATCTACATGCAGGAAACGTGCGTTTTGGCCTCTTCTGATATTTTTGTGATGTTTTAATCTTGGTACTGTCATTTCAACAGGTTTACATTAGTTTCTTATTAGTAGTTGCTATAGACACATCTCCATGCAGGAAACGTGTGTTTCGGCCTCTTCTGAGCTTTTGTGATGTTGTAACCTTGTTACGGTCATTTCAACAGGTTTACATTAGTTTCTTATTAGTAACTGCTATAGACACATCTCCATGCAGGAAACGTGTGTTTCGGCCTCTTCTGAGCTTTTGTGATGTTGTAACCTTGTTACGGTCATTTCAACAGGTTTACATTAGTTTCCTTCTAGTAGCAACGAGTTTGAAACGTCACAAAAAGCTCAGAAGAGGCAAAAACACACGTTTCCTGCATGGTGATGTGTATATAGCAACTATTGTTAAGTAACTAATGTAAACCTGTTGAATTGACAGTAAAATGGTTAAAACCTCACAAAACACTCAGAAGAGGCCGAAACGCACGTTTCCTGCATGGAGATTGCTGTATAGCAACTACTGTTAAGAAACTATTGTAAACCTGTTGAAATGACAGAAACAAGGTTAACACATCACAACAAGCTCAGAAGAGGCCAAAACGCATGTTTCCTGTATGGAGTTGTGTGTAAAGCACCTACTTGAAAAAAACTAACTTAAACCTGTTGAAATGACAGTAACGAGTTTGAAACGTCACAAAAAGTTCAGAAGAGGTCGAAACGCACTTTTCTTGCATTGAGATGTGTGTATGTACTGTTAAGAAACTAATGTAAACCTGTTGAAATGACAGTAACAAGGTTAAAATATCACAAAAAGCTCAGAAGAGGCCGAAAAGCACTTTTCCTTCATGGAGATGTGTGTGTAGCAACTACGGTTAAAAAACTAATGTAAACCTGTTGTAATGACAGTAACAAGGTTGAAAAAAAAAGGTTGACAAAAAACTCAGAGAAGAGGCCAGAACACATGTTTACCTAGAAATGTGTATACCAACTACTGTTAAGAAACTAATGTGTTGGGGTTTGGGGTTTTTGTTCATTGTTTTTTTTTCCCTTTTGGTCCTCCTTGTGTCTGTGTCTCAGTTTTCTCCCCGGTCTGGTGTTGTTGGTCCTGTCCTGTGTTCCCCTAAGTGTCTGTATGTTTTGTTTCCTTTTTTACTTTGAAGTCTGTTTTTTGTCTCGTTTTGCATCTAGGCTTACTTCCTTTGTCTTCCCGCTCCTGATTGAGAGATGTTATCCACCTGAGCCCCTGCCCTTTTGTCACCTGCCTCTTGTTTCCTAATTACCAATGCCTGTGCTTGTCTTTTGTCAGATCCTTTTGTCTTTTTCTTTCCAGTTCGTGCTACCTGTCATACTGTTTGCTCTCCCAGCCCTCGTGATCCTTTCTTCGTTCCAGCAATTCCCCTTGAGTTTTCCCCCTTTGTTTTTTCCCTGTTTGGATTTTTGCCTTCTCACGTGCCTGTATTTGGATTAGTTTTGGACTTCACCTTTTGCTCCTGTGTTTTGCTGGACTCTCAGACAATAAAGCCCTTTTTTGAAGTTTAACACTACTCTGCGTTTAGGTCCTCCTTCCTCCATAACACTAATGTAAACCTGTTGAAATGACAGTAAGGTTAAAAGATCACAAAAAGATCAGAAGACCTCTGAAATTGCAGAACCTAATTAACCTAATTGTGTTTGTCTCAGAATTAAACAAGCATTATAATGTGTCGTTAATCAAATCATTCCACCCAAACTGAAGTTCTGAAATCAAACTCCGACACAGCAAAGTAACTATTCTTCTTTAATGAGTTTATTCATCTAGTGATATAACGCTCTGGGTTTAATCAAGTGTGCCCCTACAAAATATTGCACCAGCATATTACAACATGAGAAACATCACATTCATAGCCTTGAACATTACAAGCCACTTCCAAAAATGCATTATAGGTGGCTGTAGTAGTAGTAGTAGTAGTAGTAGTAGTCAATACAACTAGATGCGAGGAAAGAAATGTGAAAACTATCAGCCAAAACCAATTGTTACCTGGTTGCTGACATAGTTGATAGATACATGACTATACAAATATGAATATATAAAATATACAAAGCTGTATATTACCTTATACAGCTTTAATAGCTCAATGTGTAGAGCAGTGGATTTGGGTGTCAGCCATGCTTTTTTGTCACAAGATCAAAACCAGCTTGATCCAAACTGGAATGATTATATTGTTTTACATCTTTTATTTTTTTTGTAGGTGGCTGTGATGTGGTGTATACTTAGACAAATATTTTTGCGGAAGTAGATCTGGTAAACAATTTGAAAATCGCCAGGAATGTTTGTGAGACGAATCTAGTGACAGAGGCAGGCCACAACGGCAGCTGTTGGGTAAACATACACAAACCATACAGAAACCAGTTGGTGTGGAAACTAGCAGGGGTATAACACCGTCCTCCTCCTGTTTCTTCTTCTATGGGGTTTTATGGCTGCCGGCATCCAAAAAGTTGCATTGCTGCTATCTCGGACTAGCACCTCAGTGGACTATATCCTGCTATACCGCCCCACTTGACCCTACTTTTTAGTCTTCTAAGCCAATGTACCACATTTCTCTGATTGGCGGTCATACTTTCTACAAGAAATCACATGCTGCACCGTATCAGGTACAATGAACACAAGCCACTCTGGTGTTTTCTTAACATAAAGTGCTGTTCAGAAATGTGTCCTCATTCTAGAAATAATAACCTTTTCCTTATGGGTAACTTCCCTTCTTTTACAGACAGTAACTGAATCATTTACCCTACTAGATGGATAATAGGTGCCTCCCTTTATTATTTTATTCCCTGATCTGTTACCATTTTAAATTTTTTTAAATTATTCCCTGCCACAATACAGGCAGCCCTCTGCCTTGGATAAATCAATGCTGGCCTCTGCAGTTTTCTTATGAACGGCTGCCTTTGCCAACTTATCAACCTTTTTATTTGTCGCAATACTTACATGAGCTGGGACCCATGCAAATTATATTTCTACCCCTCTCCTTTTCCCATCTCATGTACAAGGTCTTGTTGACTCTGTGTCAGCTATCAATAGTATTGAGAAAGGGTCATCAGAGTCACTACATATTAACACTTTATTGTTCTGAATTGGCTCAGTCTATCGTCCATAGTGTTTTGCTTGCATTAATATAAGTGCAACACAAGGACGTCTTGTATAAATATGCAGCGGTTGCTTTATTTCAGTATTTTTTTTTAACCACAATAGAATAAGGTAATGTAGATTTATATCCTGTACATACTCATACTATAAGAATTTTTTAGCTGTAGTAAGAAGGGAATCCTACCAAATAAATCACATAAGAACCTTTCACTCTGAATAAATGATTTTTTTTATTACATGACAGCTTACCAATATAAAAATGTACCATTACCAACCTTGTTTGAAACTAAACATTCTCTAAAAATCAGAAATTACATTTCACACATTTGTTGGCTCAGTAAATTATAAAATACAGTTGGCCAGTTTTCTAAAGCACAAATGTTATTTATTGTGTGTGTGTTAGAAGGGGTTGATGCGGAGTCCTGTTCCTAGAGGGGAGAAAGGGTTGACTTTTGCCCACATTAGAGCATCATTAAGAGAGATCGCTGATTTACCATCCTCCAGCAAAAACATTGGACCCTGCACATAAAAAAGAAATATGAAGATACATTAGATATCAATGATAGGGCTGCAATAGCACAGGTCAAATAGAAAAATAATGTTCTATTTAACCTGTGTAATGTTGAATGGACAATTGTTGTGATTTGAGCACATTGATAGCATTATGACTAAAATGGGAAGGGGAATAAAATTGACTAGAAAGTGTTCCACTTATTTAATATTCTATTTAATTATTCCAGTCATATTATCAGCAGCAGCAAAGAAAGACAAACTACAAGTTAAAAACTGAACTTCTAGATTGGCATAACGTACTCTCAGTAGCATTTTTTGGTACGGGCGAAGCGTGCAGCTGCCCAGGGCGGCATATTTTAATGACACATGGCGGGCGGCACGAGCACTTCAAAAAAAAAAAAAAATCATCTGCACCTCAAGTGGTTTTCTATTACCTATAACTTGACATGCAGCAAAGGGCTTCAGGGCGGAGTCTATACCGGGCCTGCTGCGTCGAAGAGTAAACCTCTTTATATGGGCGCCCACTCTACCAACTGAGGTATCCGGGTGCCCAAAGACAAAACTCTCTGCTTAGTTCAATGATGCCTCACAAAAAAGTGTGCAAGTAACGGGTCTTTAGTTATTAAAGAGGGCATAGGAGACGGGGCAAACCATCACCAATTAAAACTGAAAGCAGTGATGAACGGGCCCTCGCTAACCTGCACGCATCGGGGTTACTCAGATACTGAAAGTCGTCACCAAGAAAAGGGAACCCCCTGTTGAGTTCAATGACACCTCACACAAGACTGTCATACAGTTCATTATTTGTGAAACAGGGCGTGGCCGCATCATAGGGGGGTGGGTCAAACATCACCAATGAAAAAGGAACTCCCTGCTGAGTTCAACAACACCTCACACGGGTCACCAGTTATGAAAGGGGGCATGGCTTAACCATAGGGGGCGGGCCAAACCATCACCAATGAAGAAGGAAGTCTCTGCTGAGTTCAGTGACACCTCACACAAGACTATACATCATTCAGTTCATTATCTGTGAAAGGGGGCGTGGCCGCACCATAGGGGGGAGGGTCAAACATCACCAATGAAAAAGGAACTCTGCTGAGTTCATTGACACCTCACATAAGACTGTACCTTAAACGGTTCAAATGTTATGAAAGGGGGCGTGGTCTGAGTGACTGGGGTGGTCAAAATATAGGGGCCGCCTCAGTATCACATGTAGGCCACACATTCTAAGTTTCATGTTAATCGGATGATGTTTGTCATATAAGGCTGATTTACTGTTGCCAGTTGGTGGCGCTGTCTCCAAAAGTCAATTTTGGCCTGTAGATGTCCAGAGGCCTGGACTCTTGGTGATTATGGGAAATTTCAATTAGATACGATAACGTACACTGTAGAGACAGACACTTTCTCCTTCATCGCTAAACACTTAAAATGGCCGCCATGCCACGCCCACACCGTTTGACGAAAAGTTTTTCTTTTACTGCTGATGGAACATTTTGAGCAGTGTGCATCCCCACTAACCTGGAAAAAGTTTTAACGAGGCCACAGCTCAGTCAAAATGTGTAACGTGAAACATTTCCTGCAGTGACTGCTGTTTGTCACTCAGCCTGATGAAAAAAACTGCTGTACTGTCACTGTTTCAGTTGCTCACCTCAAAGAGGACAAAGAGCAGATGACTGTTGAGTTCTATAATTATGACATTTCATAAAATGCTGAAGCAGTGTCAGACCATCCGCTAATAAATATGTTTAGCAGAAACACTGACCTGGTGAATCATGTGCGGCGGTATCTGACACTGAGGGCTACTGAACATTCTTCAGTATGTGATGAGTTGGGAGTGAGAATGGTTTGGACAAAACAGAAGCAACAGACATAACCATCACACAAGGTATGCCATCTCAGGTCAACCCCAAGGAGAAACTTCCTTAAATGCACAGTTATCTATCGGTTGATAATGGCTTTGAAATTCCTACCTCCTCACATAACTTATGCACAAATAAAGAAAGAGAAAAAGGCACACCTAATGCCACTGACCATATGACTGGAACTTTTTAGCCTTATGATCCTTCTTTGAAGACATAAATACAAACAAATTATAATATAGCCTACAGTATATTCTTTGTAATGACAGTATACATATATGACCGTACTATGTATTTGACTGTATTGTATGTATGTTGATATAGTTAATAAAAAATAACCAATAAAATAAAGAAAATCATACCTGTATTATTTGTCCAGTGAAACAGGAAAGTTGAACATCTGAGTGGCTTGGCAGATTGGAGCCTGTCACATAATCAGCACCCCACAAGACTAAAGCAGCTGAGGGAGAGAGGAAACATGTTTTTTCTGCTTTTCTTTACGGATTCACTATTTTTAGGTTTCACACACAGTGCTCCCAATCAAATATGGACAGAACTGATAGCACTGTGAGGATCATATTTTAGTTTATTTCTCAAGTGCCTTCAAAACAATCCAGCTCCAGGTGCTGAGTGAGATGCTTCACAGGATTCAGATAGTGCCTAAACCTGGATTACTGACTACCTGACACACAGTCTGCAGTGTGTGTCCAGATGCGGATCTGCAGAAAACAGAAAGTAAAACTAGACAGCACAGAAAACAGACTATCAAAATAAAACAGGAAAGAGAACAAGACTGAAAATTACACATTCACAAGGAGACAAGACATAGAACCAAAATACCAGACAAGAATAGAACAGAAAACAAAGCAAAATATGGAAACCATAACACTCAGGCCCTTTAATGTGTGTAACAAAATGTTGCCTATTGTTGCAAGCAAAATTTTCTTTGCGGCAATGTGCTGGAGAACCAGTCCCCTCTGTGTTAGGACAGGGGGGTCAGGAGGTGAAGCCTCAACCTTCCCCCTAACGGACTATAGACTGATACAGGCATCTCTCATTCTGGACCTTTCAACTTCTTTGAACTATCTGATATATAGCTGCACTATGTCTACCGCCAATGAATATGAATATATGTACAGTATGGTGTTGATAAGTATTATATATGTGTTTCCTTTTTATTGTATTTATAATGATCTAGGCTGCTGTAAAAGAAAAATGTCTTTCTGGAATTAAAAAGACAACAATCATCGGCCTCATCCAGGACGGTGACAAATCTGCATACACTGGTTTGGTCAAAGCAACCAGAACACTCTCCAAACTGTTGTTAAAAAGTGGACTTTAGTGTGAGACACCAATCACTTACCATACATACCAACAATGATGTAAATCCAGTATTTTCTTTTTTTAAGATATTTTTTGGGCATTTTTAGGCTTTTATTGAACAGGGCAGCTGAAGACATGAAAGGGGAGAAAGAAGGGGGAATGACATGCAGCAAAGGGCCGCAGGTCAGAGTCGAACCTGGGCCCGCTGCGTCGAGCAGTAAACCTCTACATATCCAGTTGCCCTGAATCCAGTTCTACAATGCAATTATTCCTTCTGTTCTCTGCACATCCATCACTGTGTGGTTTGGATCAGCCACCAAACAGGACAGGAACAGACTGCAGAGAACATCATCAGTGCCAACCTGCTGATGAGTATAGATCCTGCCCATCCGTCCAGAATCTACACTCTTCCAGTCAGAAAACTGGAGGAAGCATTACTACATGGACATGTTTCAGCTTCAGTCTCGTAGAGCTGTTTGTTTACGTGTGTGTATGGACGTATGTATAGGCTTATGTGTTTATATATAAAAACTTATATTTGTTCAAACTGTACTTTGACGACTGTCAAAAGTTTATGTTGAACTTTAGCTTTGTTGACCTTGTTTTTAGCAGTATGTCCATATCAGTGTAAAAGCAACAGAAAATTCCTTGTCCATTTAAACTGATTCTGATTCTAACTTTGATCAGATCAAAGTTAGAATCAGAATAGACATGGGCTTATGTATTGATCCCAAATGATCTGCACCAAAATATGAAAAATAATTCTTTTATTCGTTTTTTTATACCAGAGTCTGTTGGTTGGATTCTTCTCTCGAGGCAGCTGAACTCTTCTCTTTGACACTCTGATGGAGGACTGTTGAAAACAGAAAGACAGATGCAATTTTAAAGCTGTGTACATAAGCAATGTAGAGGTATTATAGTGATAACAGTCACTCTTATTTGACTTCTGCTAGTGAATTTAAGCATATGATAATAGGCTTGTTTGAGATGAACTGCGCCTCGCCTGTAAAGTGGACGAGAGCAGGCAGCAGCAGCAGGGGGCGATGACAAAAAACTGCCGTAAAGTCGGACAGTTTCCAGCCGATTTCAGACCCACATATCAGCTTGTACACACTCTCTAGTTGTTTTAATTAAGACAGAGTAACTCTCAAAATGCTCTACATGCAATCTGATGTTAAATAACAACACACTGTAGATGGTCCGTGATCTGAACAGATTTAATCTCTCTGACTTATAAACGTAACTATCAGCCACAAAACATGTGTTCTGTACAGAATAATCCTTTAAATCAGACAAATAGCAATTAAAATCCCTCCAATTCAAAATCAATAAAAAGTTTATACAAGACATCATCATGCTGAGTCAAATGTGAAATAATTAGCTGTTAAATAATCTGAGAGGCCGGCAATTCCCAGCATGCTCTGGGTCCGCCTGGGTCTTGCAGTCGGTGAAAAGCATCTGCGCTGCCTGCGTCTCAGAACTGCGGCCGCCTTGCTCTCGTGAGATTATCGTTGCCTACGTGTGCATGTTGTGATCAAGTCAGACACAAATCTAACCGGCATGCAACAGGCGGCGATTGCCGGTGATCGATTCTGCGCAGACCTGGCACATCTCGAACGAGCCTAACATGAACATAAATGTAGATCTAAAGATGTAGAGAACAACACTCACAATGTGGCCACTTTTGCAGCAGCAGTGTCCAAAATTCATGTGCTGCCATCCTCCCCTTTATTTGACGGCATCATTTAAATCCTAAGGCTAACTCTGGCCATTTAAAGTCTGTTTCCTACACACAAACTAAATAAAGTCTGATGGTAGTACACTCTAGCTTGTGCTGAGAGCCTCTTTGGTGCACCTAACATGAGGCTTAATACAGCGTCTCCTCATAAGCAAGTACTTGATCTTGAAAAGACATTTATCTTCAGGCACCAGGGGTCTCATTTATAAAACTGACTAAACTATAAAAGTGTACGCCCAAAAGCCAAAAATGGTGTACGCCCAAAAAATTTCTGATTTATAAAACCGTGTGCACGCACATCTGTAAGCAATGTTCCCTTTATGTTTACATGGAGGACCGCACATTCTCTCAAGTTAGTTTTTTTATAAATCACAACCTTTGCGTGGGAAGTGGCGTACGCACAGCCCTGTTTATACATGAAACCCCAGATCTGTTTGTCAGGCAGCAACATGACACTCAAGGTGAAGACTACACAGCCAGTTGATTCAGCTGCTCTCCATGTATCTCAAATCTTAATGTATCTTGGGTGGCACGGTGGCTCAGTGGTTAGCACTGCTGCCTCACAACAAGTAGGTAACTAGGACTTCAGTTAAGAATTAGCCAACTAACACTGGCACATTTACTTAAAATCTTGATTAATGTGCATTGTCCTAATAAAAAAACAAAACATGATTAAGTCAGCTTAACTCCCTTCTCTCTTGCGTTGGCTCGCTAACGGGCCTCATTATGGCCTTAGCTTTTAGCTCTACTAGGCAGCCGACACAAGGTGTGATTATAGTACCAAAGTGTGACTGTAATGACACCTTCTCAGTGTTCCCTTATTCACCATCTCCTTTTTAAACCTCTTATCTGACTCGGCACATTGTAATACCATTATATTTGTGTGTGTGTGTGTGTGTGTGGCTTGTAACCTACTTGCTGTTACTTTGTGTGCAGGCACGCCAGGAATCCAGCTCCACAGACAGTTGCTCTATCTTCAGAGGAACATGCACTTCCCTCCGCTTTAACAACTGACTGAAAAACAGAAAGACAAATGTGGAAGTGTGACTGACTAACACTGGGATTTCACCAGGCATAGAAGCAACGCATTCCGGCTGTGCTATGGTTTGGGTACGTCCTCCAACGCGTGACATACCACACCGGGAGCATTTTTAGAAGCAGAAAATTTTGCTTCCAGATTCAGTTGATTTGGTAATTTTTTCCGTATATTTGTGCTTCTACCATGCAAGTAAGTAGTCTACATAGTAAAATGTTTTCTTTTTAGCCCAGTTGTGAACAACATGGATCAAAGATTTGTGACTTTGTTTTAGTTAAATATTGTAAAGATGTGTAAGATGCATATGGTGTTTGCACACAGTGTTTATTTTGAAAATGAATTGGATGCTGTAGCTGTTCCACTTCCTGCCCAGCCAATTAAACACCTGTGGCTCCATCAAAAAAAGACCTAGGGAATGAAATAGTGCAAACACGTATTAGGAATTTAATATTTATGGATAGTTAATCAAATTTCAGCCTGATTATGACAATTATCTAAGTAAAGAGTGAATGAGCAGCTTTACGTCAGGCATCAAATCGTCACAGTAAAATACCATTATTGTTGTTGTACAGCTATTAAAACCTTGCTTAACATGTTCTTATGATTTATTTATTCATGAGGACGATGCACATTAATCAATAATCAAATGGTGATTTAAGTTCATGCACAAATAAGAAGCCAAGGAATCACTGTTAAAGTGTTTTACCAAACAGAACAACCTATATTTTGGTAATACAATTGGTAAAATAAAGGTTTTCAAAAAAGGTCAAGGTTTTGCTTTGTGGCTGGATCACACCATAGTCAAATATGACCAAGGTCGTAAAGTGTTTTCCACTAAAATTTCCACAACAGCTAGAGTTTCTTAGCAAAAAAAATAAATTATGTTTGCCAAAATGTTTACTAGAAGCCTCTCTTATTAACCTTACTTATTAACTAGTGAGCTACAAAATATTTACTAGTTTCTTAGTCAAAGAGCCTATTAGTGACACTACTAGTACTAGTGGAAAGCCCTTTGAACATTTTATCCATATAATTGATATAAAAAGTCAGGTTACTCCACTAGTTAACTAGTAAAAGCCAAACTGTTTCTGGACAATACTAGTTAACTTGTGTGGTCAAAAATGTCTACTAATTAACTAGTAAAAGCCAAAGTGTGCACTAGTCACACAATGGCCACTGCTCTTAAAGAAGAATTTCGGCCAATTTTTATGTTAATCTTGATCGCTATAAATATGCGAGTACTTTCGATTGAAAAAACCCTGACCTGAATTCGTGCAGGCAACACTGAGTAGGAGCTACGTGTAAAAGCTTTAGTGTGACTTTGTGCCTCTTAACAGACACACAATGCAATTAATATGTCTGTACAACATGAACAGGGCCCTTACGTAACATCAAGATGCGTTTTCAAGTCAGATATTGTTTTAATTCACCTACCCTAGCTTGTTCTTGCCGGTGGGTAGCTTGGTTAGCAGCAAGAGCTAGCTAGCTGTTAGCTAGGCTTTTGTAACTGCTGCAGCTACTCAGTGTTGCCGGCACCGATTCAGGTCGGGGGAAAGTATTTGCACATTTATAGCAATCAAGATTAACATAAAAGTTGGCCGGAATTCTCCTTTAATACTTAGGATGGGTTATATGCATTAATAAAATTTTACAGTGTGTATGTGACGATTAAGGAATAAAATGTGTTTGTTTGTTTGTTTTGTAGTTACTGTACTTGCAAGATGCAATGCTAATGAGGAGGAGGGGAGCAGAGGATTTAAGGCTTTCTATTGGCTCTCTGGTTCAAAATAAGACACAAACCAATCAAGACTCAGGATTTTGTCCAATTCCATCTACTTTATTTGCATATATGTATTTGCACGGGTGGCTGTGGCTCAGCCGTAGAGCGGTTGCCTGCCAATTGGAAGGTTGGTAGTTCAATCCCTGGCCCTGCAGTCCCATGTCAAAGTGGCCTTGGGCAAAACACTGAACCCGAGTTGCCCCAGATGCTGCGCATCGGTGTGTGAATGTGTGTGCATGTTTATCTGATGAGCAGGTGGCACCTTGTACGGCAGCCTCGGCCACAGTGTATGAATGTGTGTGAATGGTGAATGTATCCTGTATGATGTAAAAGCGCTTTGAGTAGTCATTAAGACTAGAAAAGCGCTATATAAATACAGCACATTTACATGTTGCAGGTTGCCGCTTAAATGTTAACTAGTCAAGGGGAAAACATTCACTTGTTAATGCCTCTTTGGACCTTACTATTTAACTTGTGTGTTGTTAGGGCTCTAACAATATGCTAGTAAATTATGAAACCGTAATCGCCTCAGAGCAACGAATCTGTGTGAGAAAGCAGAATTTCGACACACCCCTTCCAACTCCCAAAGTTATCCTTCCCGTCCAGATCCAAAGTTTGTGTGTCATATGATTAACTTTCCAATCATGTGACGCCTGCCTGCAAAAGTTAAGCTAGTTGAAGAACATGAGGAATAGATGGCAACTAACCCCGAGATTGCGGACCCTCTCAATACATTTAGGTCAGCAGTTTGGAACATTTCGGCTACCCGGTGGAAAAAAAAAAGATGGCAATCGTGTAGTTGACAAGATCCACACAATTTGCCATAAGTGTTTTAAGAAGCTACCCCAAGTGACCGGCAACACGTCCAACATGCAGATGCATATCCTTTCAATTTAGCTGGAACACAGAAAACAACCAAACAGCAACAGAATACACTGCCTAGTTTATTTCAAGCAAAGTTTCCAGCCAATTCAGAGCACAAAAAATTACTAATGTAATTGGAATTTTTATGATATGCTTTGGTTGTGGAAAACGAGGGGTTCAAGTATTTACTTGGTGAGCTTGAGCCCTGTTACGCATTACCAAGCTGGGCGCATTTCTCTCAAAATGTGCTACCAAAACGTCTAGACAAAACAAAGGCTAATTGGAGAAAGGGTTGAGTACTGCTGAATCCATCGCAATCACCACCAATGGATGGGCGTCCCTTGCCACAGATAGCTACATGATCATAAACGCACACTATATTACGGCAAACTAGCAAATAGCCAACCCCCTCCTCCAAACACGCGTTGTGTACGACCATTTATCGGGAATACTTAAAGAGGCTATGATAGATTGGGCGATCAGCAGATCAAACGTCCCTGTTCCCATGACAACAGACTACGCCAGAAATATTGCTAAATGCTGTCAAAGCAGCCGGATGTTCACCGCATATATGATGCTTTGTTCACACTGTTTCCTCTCACAGAGTGAGGGAAAAGTGGTCACGTTTTTCCACCGCAGCACAACAGCTGCAGCTTTGATGAAGGAAAAACAGGTGATGCTACAGCTGCCCTTACACAAGCTGGTCCAGAATGTGGCTACTAGGTGAAACTCAAGCCATGGCATGCTTGAGTACTACATTGAGCAGCAGGCTGCTGTTTTCTCAGCATGAACAGACAAGAGTGTCAAAAAGGGTTTTTGGGGGGTGGCAGTAGCTCAGTCTTTAGGGAGTTGGGTTGGGAACTGGAGGGTCGACGGTTCAAGTCCTTATGCGGACCAAAGTACGGAGTGTGGATTGGTGGTTGGAGAGATGCCACTTCACATCCTGGGCACTGCCAGGTGCTCTTGAGCAAGGCACTGTACCCCCCCAACCGCTCAGGGCGCTGGTCCAGCAGGCAGCCCACTCACTCTGACATCTCCCCATTTGTGCATGAATAGGTCCTGAGCATGTGTGTGTATTTCAGGCCTGTGTGTGATTACTAACAAAAAGTGTACACAGAGTGTTAATTGTAAATTCCCCACTAGGGATAAAAAAAAAAAAAAGAACATTAAAGACATTGTCACTCTATCTAATGATGATGTGAAACTTTTAAAAACCGTGATGACCCTCATGAGCACTGAACAGATGCCAATTATTTCAGTGTTAATGCCATTGAAACACAGAATTCTGGAAACCCAGTGGCTCTGACTCAACAGTAGTGAAAGTCATCAAAGCTGCTATTGCACATGACTTTGAGGACAGATACCCTGATACGTATAGGGCACTAATTCAGTTTCTTCATATGAGCTTGACTTGTTTCAAATCTGTACCTTTCCTTGATAAAAACCACCCATAACACAATTGTCAACAGTCTGACAGAGAATTCTGGAAGATTGTTCACAGACTGTTCAGGTATTTGATTGTTTTAATATTAATATAATTTAAGTACTGCGTGAATGAGTTAGACCTGTATTTAAAAATAGTCATATAATAAATATATAATATTAAACTAGCTTTATTTGTGTAATTGTCCTGGATTTCATATCCTTCATTGTATCTAACATATGCTTCAATTTGTTATGGATTTTGTCTGTTAGGCACAAAAGTATCGACACAATATGAAACTTTGTTTGAAGTAGTGAGAACATTGTTTGTGTTCAAAGAATTTACTAAAAAGAAAGGTTACATAAAGTTCTTGACAACACCACAGACAATTCAGAAACCTTTTTTGATACATGCAAAATGTTAAAGCCATCTACCTGGTGTATTCGTAGAGTGCAGGTACGATGCTAGAGTACTGTCTTCTAATGGCCAGCAGACCTCCAATATAACCACACAGAATCAACAGCTCACTGCGGGTTCTACACACACACACACACACACACACACACACACACACACACACACACACACACACACACACACACAGAGAGAGAGAGACCTGGTTGATGATCAAGTCTGACAAAATGGAAATTAAAATAACTAATAATACTTATAATAATAAAGTAATAATTGTTCTTACTCAGTCAACTTTGCTGTGACCAGGCTGTCAGTTCTGATGTAACTCATCAAGTCCAGCATTGGCTGAACACTGTCCACTGTCCAATCAGATCTAGTCATCTGCTCTGGTGAGGAGGAAAATTAAAGAGAGTTTGTGATTAATCAGTGCTTTAGAAAGACAGACATGAATGAAGCTTTCACAAGTCAAGTTGCAGCATTACTGCATTTTTCATTGGTTCGGAAAGTACAACGGACTCGTCCCCCCCTCAGGCCAGCCGAGAGACACCGAGCAACACACAAGGCTGTAGCAGAGACAGCAGAGACAGCGGAAGAAAGTGGGAGAAGGTGGCACTTCTCCCTTCTGCGCAGAAGAGGAGAGCAAGGCTTTCAACAGAGGACGTTAACAGACACACAAACTTTTGTTCTAGCTTTGACATTCTCCCACTGGTTCCTGTACCTTTTTTTTATCGTCATAGATTTGTTACAGTTACAAGTAGTTACATTTGTATGCATTCTGTAACTGGATAATATAATTAGAGTATTTTTTTAAGATTGTTTTATTTATCCTGTTTTTAAGAATAAACATTGTTATTCCTTTTTATCAGTTTCATTTTGTCTCATTTTAAACACCATTGTTAGTTGATTCCAGCGCAGATGAAAATATATTGGACATCAAAGTCACACGCCAGCTCTCCATTCCTCACATTCTCCTCAACACTCCCCCTCACGTTACTAGCCTCAACGGTCGGTCTCTCACCACAGTCACTCACTGCACTCCCCCGCTTCAGCTCCTCACATCCGGTAACCACGACGAATCAATATCCTTCCCCTCATCTCCTCCCCAGTCTCACCGGTCGTTCTCGGTCTCCTTGGCTATATTATATATATATATATATATATATATATATATATATATATATATATATATATATATATATATATATATATATATATATCATAACCCAAATGTGGACTGGGCGCGGGGGAAGATTAGAAATTGGAGTACAGCCTGCCATTCCTCCTGTCTGCTTGAGCCCCTGGTAAGTCCTGTGTATCTCTCGTTTCCCTGATTCTCCCGATCTGTCTCTGGTTCCCTCAAAGTACCACGACCTTGCCATAGTCTTTAATAAGGACCAGGTAATGTCCTTGCCCCCCCACCACCCCTACGACTGCTCCATAGCCCTCCTCCCGGACACTCCCCTTCCTTCCAGCCGCCTGTTTAAGCTGTCTTGCCCGGAGAGAGAGGCTATGGAGCAGTACATTAAAGACTCACTCGGTGCCAGTATTATCCGCCCTTTCTCGTACCCATTGGGCGCAGGGTTCTTCTTTGTCGCAAAAATAAGATAACACCCTTCAGCCATGTATCGACTACTGGGGGCTCAACGCTATTACCATCAGAAATAAATACCCACTGCCACTTATGAATTCAGTTTACGAGTCCCTCTCCCAGTCCACCGTGTTTACTAAGTTAGATCTTAGAAACGCTTACCACCTTATGCAGATTCGGGAGGGGGACGAATGGAAGACTGCATTTAACACACCGCTGGGCCCCTACGAGTATCTCGTCATGTCCTTCGGCCTCACTAACGCCCCAGCAGTCTTCCAGACCCTGTACAATGATGTACTCTGTGACTTTTTACACCAATCTGTGTTTGTCTACCTTGACGTTATTCTGATCTTCTCCCGCAACCCAGTCCAACACACAGAACTCATCCGGTTGGTGCTGCAACAGCTTCTGGAGAACAGACTGTTTGTCAAGGCTGAGAAATGTGAGTTTAGCGTTCCGTCAATTTCTGGGTTTTGTCATTGACAGTGGGCGGCTCCGTGAGGACCCGGCTAAAATTAAAGCTGTTGTTGACCGGCCCGTTCCCACCTTAGTTAAGCAATTGCAACGTTTTTTAGGCTTTGAAAATTTTTTACCGCTGGTTCATCTGCAATTACAGCTCTTTGGTCGCCCCTCTCACCCGTCTCACCTCCCCTTCGGTTCCTTTCGTCTGGTCTCCAGAGGCCAAAGCAGCCTTCTCTCTCATCAAATCCAGGTTCACCTCTGCCCCCATTCTCACCAACTCTGACCCATCCCTTCAGTTTGTGGCAGCTTGTGAGGTGTGCCAAGCCTTCCCATCAGCCGCCTGCCGGTCTGCTCCGCCCCCTTCCGGTCCCCGGACGGCCCTGGTCCCACATCGCCCTGGACTTTATTACTGGTCTGCCCAACTCCCGAGGCAACACTGTTATACTTACTATGGTGGATCGGTTCTCCAAATCTGCCCACTTCATCCCTCTGCCCATGCTACCCACGTCCGTGGAAAGCGCCCGTCTTCTGGTTCACCATGTTTTCCGCCTCCACGGCATCCCCCAGGACATCATCTCCGACCGGGGACCGCAGTTCATGTCGCAAGTCTGGAAATCCTTCTGCTAAGCCCTCGGCGCTACTATCAGCCTTTCCTCTTGCTACCATCCACAGACCAATGGACAGACTGAGCGGGCCAATCAGTATCTCGGGATGGCTCTCAGGTGTGTGGTTTACTGTATCCCGTCCACATGGAGTATCGACCTTCCTTGGATTGAGTATGTGCACAGCTCCCTTCCCAGCACTTCCACTGGGATGTCCCTTTTTATGTGCGCTATGGGGTTCCAGCCTCTGCTTTTTCCTACCCTGGAAGAGGAGGTGGCGGTCCCACTGGACCATGGAGGCTGTCCTGAATCCCTCCGCCGTCAGACTTAGGCTCCTGCCCCATCTCAAGATCCACCCGGTCTTCCACGTTTCTCGGATCAAGCCGGTCTCCACCAGCCCTCTCTCCATCCCAGTGGCAGCACCGGGGTGGTGCTGCCACTGGGAGCGCCTCATCGCCTCATCGACAGCCGCCTATACGGTATGCCGCCTCCTGGATGTGCGATGTAAAGGTCGGGGTTTGAAGCTACCACCTGGTAGACTGGGCCGGCTACGGTCTGGAGGAAAGATCATGGCTTCCTGCCAGCTGGACAAATCATTTCTGGATGACTTTTACAGGGCCCACTCGGACAAGCCTGGTGGTCCGCATGGGGGCGTCGGTTGAGGAAGGGCTACTGTTATGGTTGGGGTCCGGCTGGCCGTGAGTATTTGTTTTGTTTATTATTTTTTTCTGTTGGCTTGCCCTGTTTCCCTGCTGTTTTCTTGGTTTCCCACTCTCTCTCCTGCTGAAGCCAGCTGACAACGCACACCTGAGTCTCATCAGTAATCACCTGCTCCGCCGCTCACAACTGCCTGCCATCTCCAATCAACGACAGTATATCTACCCCGGCTCTCCATCCACTCTTCACTTGATCGTTGCTCCAGTTATGCTGGTGAAACTCGCTAAAGAACCCCTTTATCTAGATAATTTGTCTCCCTGTGTTTTCCTGTACTGACCTCTTTTTGTTTTCTCCCCCTGCAGTATCCTCTCCACTCCCGTTCCTGTCAGCTGGCTCTCCTCTCGGTCCTCCTACCACAGCACCCCGCTTCCACCTGTCTCCGTCTCCGCTCCTAGTGCCTGTGACTCCTCCTCGGCTCCCCATCTCCGAGTATCCTCACTTCCCGAGTCTCCCCTGCGTCCTAGTCGTCTGCCTTCGCATTCCCCTTTCCCTTTTTTCCCAATAAATTCCTTATTGTTGAGCCGTGCGTTTGAGTCCTCCTGTTCTGATCCTACACTCCTCCCGATTTTAATAGTCTTTCCCCACATGCTTAGGAGATGTGGAGAGAGTGCTGTACATCCTGCAAAAATATATTAAAAAAGTGGGCTCTCAGAAGATTGTGGTTTCTGTTGCTGTAACCGCCCGTGTGGGCCTGGTTTCGTCCATAGGGGACCGTGAGATTAAGTCCATACTCAAGATGAGATGAGTGGATGGATGATTGTAAGATTGAAGCAGTAGACTTTTGGAAGTGAGGTAATGTTGTGTGGTGTCGGTTGTGGCGCAGAATGGAGAGTGAATTAGTGGAGAGGGTTTGGTGGGTTATTTATTTTAGAAATGCTGGAAGAGACACATTCAAGGTGTGGACCTACTGCGTAAAATCTGCTAGGTAGCTTCAAAAGAAGGAACATTTACAGGGGTTGGACAATGAAACTGAAACGCCTCTTATTTTAGTGTGGGAGGTTTCATGGCTAAATTGGACCAGCCTGGTGGCCAATCTTCATTAATTGCACATTGAACCAATAGGAGCAGACTATGAAGGTCCAATTAGCAGGGTAAGAGCACAGTTTTGCTCAAAATATTGCAATGCACACAACATTATGGGTGACATACCAAAGTTCAAAAGAGGACAAATTGTTGGTGCACGTCTTGCTGGCGCATCTGTGATCAAGACAGCAAGTCTTTGTGATGTATCAAGAGCCACGGTATCCAGGGTAATGTCAGCATACCACCAAGAAGGACAAACCACATCCAACAGGATTAACTGTGGACGCAAGAGGAAGCTGTCTGAAAGGGATGTTCGGGTGCTAACCCGGATTGTATCCAAAAAACAAAACCACGGCTGCCCAAATCACGGCAGAATTAAATGTGCACCTCAACTCTCCTGTTTCCACCAAAACTGTCCGTCGGGAGCTCCACAGGGTCAATATACACGGCCGGGCTGCTATAGCCAAACCTTTGGTCACTCGTGCCAATGCCGAACGTCGGTTTCAATGGTGCAAGGAGCGCAAATCTTGGGATGTGGACAATGTGAAACATGTATTGTTCTCTGATGAGTCCGCCTTTACTGTTTTCCCCACATCCGGGAGAGTTACGGTGTGGAGAAGCCCCAAAGAAGCGTACCACCCAGACTGTTGCATGCCCAGAGTGAAGCATGGGGGTGGATCAGTGATGGTTTGGGCTGCCATATCATGGCATTCCCTTGGCCCCATACTTGTGCTAGATGGGCGCGTCACTGACAAGGACTACCGAACCATTCTGGAGGACCATGTGCATCCAATGGTTCAAACATTGTATCCTGAAGGAGGTGCCGTGTATCAGGGTGACAATGCACCAATACACACAGCAAGACTGGTGAAAGATTGGTTTGATGAACATGAAAGTGAAGTTGAACATCTCCCATGGCCTACACAGTCACCAGATCTAAATATTATTGAGCCACTTTGGGGTGTTTTGGAGGAGCAAGTCAGGAAACATTTTCCTCCACCAGCATCACGTTGTGACCTGGCCACTATCCTGCAAGAAGAATGGCTTAAAATCCCTCTGACCACTGTGCAGGACTTGTATATGTCATTCCCAAGACGAATTGACGCTGTATTGGCCGCAAAAGGAGGCCCTACACCATACTAATAAATTATTGTGGTCTAAAACCAGGTGTTTCAGTTTCATTGTCCAACCCCTGTACAATTTACATAAAGGAACATACTTCCGCTTACAAGCATTAAAATTCAACATATCTACATACATTGTTTTCACTGGACATGAAGGGGAGAAAAAAGTCAGTGATGGCATGCCTTTGGTGTGGGAGACCCAGGTTCGATTCCCACTGCAATACATCAACGATACATCTTCAATGTGTCCCTGAGCAAGACAGTTAACCCTAGTTGCTCCAGAGGCGTGCAACCTCTGACATATATAGCAATTTATGTTTCCTGACACCCTCAAAGAGGCAAGAGTGACCCCACTACTCTAAAAACCAACACTCGACTCGTCTGAGGTAAGCAACTACAGACCCGTCTCCGTTCTTCCATTTCTATTCAAAACTCTTGAGCGTGCAATTTATAATCAACTCTCTAGATCTCCACCAGAATAACCTTCTTGATCCAAACCAGTCTGGCTTCAAGGCTGGCCACTCAACAGAAACTGCCCTCCTTGTTGTCACTGAGCAGCTTCACATCGCTAGAGCAACCTCTCTCTCTTCTGGTTGTCTCAGGCTCTTTGCTCAGATCTTACCTGGTAGACCGGACCTACTGGGTATCTTGGAGAGGATCTAGCTCTGAACCTTGCCCACTCAAAACTGGGGTTCCTCAGGGATCAGTCCTGGGTCCGCACATCTTTTCTCTGTCCACCAACTCTCTCGGGTCTGTCATTTATTCACTACGCTGATGACACCCAACTAATTCTCTCCTATCTGGAGTCTGAAACTCAAGTAGCAGCACAGATCTCACCCTGTCTGACTGACATTTCTTCTTGGATGTCCACACACCATTTGAAACTCAACCTTGACAAGACTAAGCTCCTTTTCCTTCCAGGGAAGGGCTCTCCTACCGAAGACCTGACTATAACAATTGACAACTCTGTGGTAGTCCCCACCCAGATTGCTAGAAACTTGGGTGTGACACTCAATGACCAACTTTCCTTCACTGCCAACATTGCTGCAACTACCCAATCGTGTAGATACATGCTGCATAACATCAAAAGGATACATCCTTCTAACGCAAAAGGCAGCTCAGGTTCTGGGTCAGGCTCTAGTCATCTCACATCTAGATTAAACTAAACTACCTTCTCATTAGCCTGCCTGCATGTGCCATCCGGCCCTGCAGCTCAGTCAGAACGCAGTAGCTTGACTTGTCTTCAACCTCCCAAAGTTCTCTCAAACTACACTGCTTCTCCGCTCTCTTCACTGGTTACCAATTGCTGCCCGCATCTGCTTCAAGACACTAGTACTTGTATACAGGGCCAAGAACAGATTAGTCCCAGCATATATCCAGGACATGGTCAAACTCAATACTCCCAGCCGCCCACGCCGTTCTTCATCTGCCAATCTGCTTGCTGCTCCATCACAGTGAGGGAGAACTATTTCTTCAACAAAGTCCTGAGTATAAGCTGTCCTGGCTCCTAAATGGTCAGGATGTCCTCCTAAATCAGGATGGCAGAAAGCCTACAAATCATTTCTCACTTCTCTGTTCTGACTGCACTTCGGATGATGATTGGATGACAAATGATACTATTGGCGCCTTAGATAAGAAGCAACACTCTGCTGCATTATTTGTTGATCTTTCTAAGGCATTTGATTCAGTTGATCATGGATTGTTACTGACCAAACTACGTTCAGTTGGTTTAAGTGAAAAGGCTGTTGCATGGTTCGAAAATTATCTTGTAGATCGTACTCAATGTGTTTATGCTGAAGGTTATAAATCTGATTTTCTTAAGATAACCAAAGGTGTCCCTCAAGGATCAATCTTAGGACCGATTCTGTTTTCAATTTTTATAAATGATTTAGATAGAGATATTCAAGCCAAATTACACTTATACGCTGATGATACAGTGGTTTACACCCAGGCTTCCACCATTTCAGCAGCAGTGCAGGAACTTCAGACTGCATTTCAGACATTGCAAAATACATTATTGAGTCTAAAACTGGTTTTAAATACACAGAAAACAAAGTTTATGGTCTTCAAAAGCTCGAAAACAGCTACTTGACAATTGTGGCCTCTTGTCCTTAGATGGGAAATCAATTGACAGAGTGTCTTCATACAAGTACTTGGGGATATGGATAGATGATAAGCTCTCCTTCAATGAACATATTATTGCTTTGGTCAAGAAACTTAAAGTAAAGCTTGGCTTTTATTTCAGAAACAAATCTTGTTTTACTTTTAGTGCTAAGAAGAAACTTGTGGAAGCTACTTTTCTGTCTGTAATTGATTATGGAGATATATTGTACATGCATGCCGCATCGTCCATCTTGCGTCATGTTGATTCAGTTTACCATGCATCACTACGATTCATAACAAATACAAAGTCCCTCACCCATCACTGTATTCTTTATGATTTAGTTGGTTGGACATCACTTAAAATTCGTAGACAACAACACTGGTATATCTTTATTTATAAAGCTATACTTGGCAAACTTCCACTGTATCTCTGTAATCTCCTCTCTGTCTGCTCTGGTACCTATCAGCTACGCTCTTCAAAGTGGTTGCTGTTTAACGTGCCACGAGTTGCAACCAAATTAGGAAGAACTGCTTTCTATTATTCAGCACCTTGGGGGTGGAATAATCTACAGAAAGTACTAAAGTTAGAAACCCTTATGTCCATTAATGAATTTAAAACTATTGTAAGGAAGGTTGTGATGGAGACATGTTCTTGTTTTTCTTGAGAGTCTAATTGTGTTTTTTTTAACATTTTGTACTTTTTTACCTTGAAAATGTAACTTGGTGTTTATGTATGTGTTGTGATTTGGCTGCTACCTTGGCCAGGTCTCTCTTGTAAAAGAGATTTTGAATCTCAATGGGACTTCCTGGTTAAATAAAGGACTAATAATGATAGGGAAAAAAAAATGAAGCTTGAAGCTGCACTTTCATATGGCTCTTTGTGGTTTTTTTTTAAAGCTAATGTACTTGCACTTACTACTTGTTGTCTGAGTTTGCATCTTCAGGGTAAGTCACTTTGGATAAAAGCATCAGCTAAATGACAGGAAAACACAGGACTTTCACCCAGGAAAATGGGGATTGTTTCCGTGTGTGCCGTTTGCTTGTGTCCCGAGTGTGATGTCTATTTTCCACGTTTGTTGCTGTACTTAAGCCAACCCCATTCTTCCTTTCCTAAACCCAACCCCTTCTTCCTTTCCTAAACCCAACTTGCGTGTGACGTTTCCTAAACCCAACGTGGCCTCATGATAATACGTGGCTTTAAAAAGTGGCGTGTATGTTTACGCTGTGAAATTGCATTCTGCTGTCAGCTGTATACAGCAATACAGCGTAAACATACACACGGATAGTTCAAAATGCGTACAGATAACACTACTTGGCAAATCAATTAGAAAGTGAAGATTTTTAGGGTTGGGATGATTCATAGTCATTCCTTTGTAACTGCAAATACATGAGGGCAACAATGGTATGGCTAATTTTATCTTAGAATACAGTATAATAGTCTGTAGACTCATGTACGATGCGCCTTGTACCCCCAGATGAAAGGAAAGACAATTGAGTCTAGATTCTTTAAAAAAATGCTGAAGTGAGAAATACTGGCAGATTCTGAAATAAGTACAAAAACCAAGGGAGAGCCACCATCTTGATTGCATTGATACACCCCACCATGGACAGTGGCAAAGTTCTCCACTTCTCTATGTTACCTTTTAGTTTCATGATCATTTCAGCATAGTTAAGTTTAAATAAATGCTTGCAGTCACGTGGTATTTTGAGCCCTACATAGGTGAAATGGTCTTTCACTAGTGTAAACGGCAAGGAAAGTGTGTCAAGGAAATGTGGGTCTAAACTGTCTGACAGGGGCATGAATTCACTCTTTCCCCAGTTGCCAGAGAGTTTGCCGAATTAATTAATAAAGTCGCAGAGGGGGCACAGACACCTCTGGATCTGAGAGATATAGTAATGTATGTATATGTATATATGTATCATCTGCGTAAAGACCCACCCAGCTTTCCACCTCACCTATCTTAATGCCCCTGATGCCAGGATGGCTCCTGATCCCTATCGCAAGGGGCTCCAGGGCCACATCAAAGAGCAGGGGCGACAGCGGGTTGCCTTGTCTGACTCCCAAGGGACCCAGATTTATCACTATTGGTGAGGATGGAGGATTTTGGGAAGAGGTATAATATCTTAACCCAAGCAATGAAGGTGTCCCCAATTCCAAATCTCCTAAGAGCTTCGAACATGAAAGGCCACTCTATTTGATCAAATGCCTTGGCCACGTCAAGGGCCAAGACAGCTGCTCTGGAGTCGCCTGATTGGCTGGCATATATATATATATATACGTATATATATATTATTTAGAAGCCGCTGTACATTGCAAAATGAGAACCTACCTGGGATAAACCCTGTTTGATCAGGGTGTATAATTGAGGAGACGTGCCTTCCTAACCTGTTAGCTGGCACCTTTGTGACGGATTTCTGGTCAAAGTTGAGGAGCGCAATGGTCCTGTAGTTTCCAGGCTCGGTGTCGTGCTTGCCTTTTTTTAACAAAAGGCATATATTTGCTTCATACAGCAACCCCAGAAATGCTTTGTTCTTGGTGGAGTCTTTGATCATCCTAAGTGAGAGTGGGGCAAGTGTTTTATGAAATGCCTTATAAAACTGCTTTGCCAGAGAGAAATGATTTAATTGCCTCAATTAACTCATCCTCCGAGAAGTCTGCATTAAGTTCCAACCTAGATGACTCGTCTAATGTCAGCAGGCAAAGGGAGTCAAAAAAGTTAGTGAGTCTGTGCTAGTTGCTTTAGAGTTAGCAGTATATAATTCTGAATTAAAGTCTTTAAAGTGAGTATTTATTTCCTTAGGTTTGACCAACAAATCTCCTGTTTTGGATTTTATTTTATAAATTGCACGACTCACCTGTCTAGCCAGCAGCCTCTCTGGTCTATCCCCCAACTCAAACCAATGGTTTCACTGAGAATGTGGTTATATTTGTATTTTAGCTTCAAAATCTTGTTATAATCTTCCTGCGACAGGGAGACCCTATAGGCCCGTTCAAGAGCTGGAAGTGCATTTTCAATATCGACCAGCGACAGCGCTGTTCCCTTTTTTGAAGCTTTGAATGAGAATATATGGCCTCACATAACAACTGAGGGTTTCCCAGAGCGTTGAGTTCGATACGTCTCCTGTGTCATTGGTCTCAAGACTCCCCCAAGCGCGCAGACATGTAGCCCATAAATACTTTGTCAAATAGCAACCATGGATTAAAGCGCCAACAGTAAGTTTGTTTTGGCAAGGTCAAGCTTCTGTTGTAAAGCTACTGGACTGTGATCTGATATCAATATATTATGATATTTAGTCTGTACGATGTTGGGTATTAATTTTGCATCCACTAAAAATTAGTCGATCCTTGTGTATGATTTATGTTAAAAGTAGGAATAGTCCCTATCTGTCGGATGTTCCAGCTTCCATATATCAATTACGTTCCTGGATTTAAGTAGATTATTCAATGTTTGGACAGATGCTATGGTGATTGGAGAAAATTGGAGGAAAGTCTGTCAAGGTATGGATCAAGGTAACAATTAAAGTCACTGCCCATAATTAGATTGGTGGTGCTGAGGTCCGGAATTAGGTCAAATACTTTGTGAAAACCATTTGGGTCGTCTGTATTTGGACCGTATATATTCAGAAATGTGACAGGGAACAAACCAATGTCTCCAGTAATCATAATATACATGGTTGCTGAAGTAAGTTTGAATAGAATACTCTTTCGAAAGAGAATGGCAAGACTCCTAGCTTTGGAGGTAAACGGTGACTGATAAACTTGAGAGACCCAATTCGCTCTCAGCCGCCTCTGCTTTGTAGCTTTTATGTGGGTTTCTTGCAGAAACACTATGTCTGCTTTAAGTGACCTCAAGTGTGCAAAGACCTTACCTCGTTTAACTACATGCCCAAGACCAAGCACATTCCGTGAGACCAGTGAGATGGTACTCATGTCTGTCTGGTTTTCACTGTTTGGTCTCAACATGTAGACTACGCAAATAGAAAAAAGATAGCAATCCAAGACACCCAAAAAAGATGAACTGGTAAAAACAGTTATTCTGGCAGCTCTGGACAACATGAAACATCACAGATAGACCCCACTCCCTCCCTACAGAAACTTCCCCCAAAGCATAATCCCCTCTCATAAACTGACTGAGGGCCACCGAATGTATGGATGCAAGCACAGCTCTAACCAACTGAACATTTTCACCTAAACAAGCCGTGGCCCCTCTACCGTTCTAAACAACCAAAATTGACATATGAACTTAAAATGTTAAAATATAACCGTCAATGATTGTGAAAGTGTTCATTATGTTCTGTGCAAAGGTCCGTGAACATAACCTGATTGCAGGCTGTGCTTGATTTTCAGCTCACGCAGGGCTGCCATAGCCTCGGCAGTATAGTCTGGAAATATGAAAACATTATGTGCATTATGTACTTGAGGGACTGCTGTCGAGCGAGAAGTGGTGGACCCGGGCGATGATTGTGCGGGGTCTGGCCGAAGGACCGGAGGCTTCGTCTACCGGCCTGGGCTGTAGAGAGCGATGGGCGCCAACAATTCCCGGCTTTGGGAAGTGAGTCTCGTCTTACAAATTCAGTTGGATTTCCCTTCTTCTCTCGTTCAGGAATCCCTACAAACTTAACATTGTTGCACCTTGAGCGGCCCTCTAGGTCATTCGTCTTGGCTCGGAGGAAAGCGTTCTCCTTCTGTAGCTTGTTGATAGCAGTCTCCATAGCCTGCAGATGAGCATCATGAATTGAGACGTCTCAACTATTTGATCCATTTGGGTCGCCAGGCTGTTGTGTGACGACTGGAGGGAGGCCAGCTCATCCAGTAGGCGAACCGGGTGTTGATAGTCTTTAGGATTGTATTCTGCATGTTTTGCAAGTAATCCATGGGAGAGGCGTGTTGGTCGCGGGCGGTTCCTCGTTAGCCACCACCATGCTAATGCTAGCTAGCCTTGGCTTTAGGGTTAGCGGTAGTCGACATTCCTTCGTCTTAAAAGGTCACGCAGGCACATAGAAACAAAACTGGGATGATTTCGAGCGAACTTGGTTAAAGACGACAAATTTAAACAAATATAAACTGAACGGAGAGGAGCTCTCGCAGACGCTATCATACTCCATACGCTGCACACTAGTGCCCCCCTTTAATGTAGTTGTGTTATATTTAAAATGTCCGCTTCCCTTTCAGTCAATTCACTCGGTAAAACACATATAGTATAGTATGGAATATAACACCCCCACGTGGCATCCCATACTATACTATATGTATACATTCCTCTCATTCAGTGAACAGAAGTTATAGTCATAACATTTCAATATTATATTAGGTAGGTAACCACACAGAGGAATTCAATTATACTGCGTTTCCAATACCTTTAACGTGATCCAGCCCTATCCAGAGGGCATTTTCGGGTTCAGAGCTCAGCAGGTGGAATTTAACTGCTGAAAACAAATCTCCTTCACAGACGGCTGCTTCTGCCATGGCCTTACATTCCTCTGCTGAAGGGAGGCCGCACTTAAATGACAAAGAACACATAATCATAGTCACTATAATCATCACACATTAAATTTAACTTAATGATTGCCTACCCACCCTTTCATGAAATTGGTCGACTTCAGTGGCACTTCCTGGGTAAAATGCACACAGCTTAGCCGATAAAATGTGGTTGTCAGGAATCATTTGTAGTAGGTCAGCTGATAGCTCCCTAAACGTAAACAGAGACCAAAGTTCTTCTTTGCATGGACTACAACCCTAGTAACCCTAGTCATATAAGCACAGGTGGAGCCCTCTAACTTTATATCCCTGCTAATCTACAGTCACTGAAATTGATAAATGTAAAGGTGAATTTTGGCTGATTCATAAAGTCCAAGCTAAAAGTAAGCTCCCCCTGTGCTCAAAGAACAAGGGTTTCAATGCATAACCTTTACATTTGGAGATATGAATGATAATGCAAGTCAAACATTTTCGATTTACATAAAGGAACATACTTCAACTATTAAATATACAAGTATTCAAAATCAATTGTTTTGAATGTCTAACTCTAAAGGTCCATCACGGTCCGGACCCACTGACTAAAGTCGGAGTCTACCGGCCTCCCTCAGCTAAATTCATGCTATTGACTCCTTAGTGAACATGCTCTCTAAATATTCTTCTGATGAATTACTGACCTAAATCAGAATTGGCTGAGTGATGCTTCTGTGCAGTTTAAAAATCTCATGTGCAGTCTAAACTTAGCACAATTGATTACAGAGCCAACTAGCTAACCAAATTTTAAATATTTCTCCAAATCTACACTCTGAGACCTAATTTTCACCAACAAGGCTGGCAACTATTCTACTAGCAGTGTCTTTGAGCTGAGAGACATCCCATTGTCGGTATAAGGGATGCGCGGGTAAAAAGCCAGTCCACAACCTGGTGACCCCAACACTGGCTGTCCTTTAGATAGCTCAGAAATAAATGTGCTTCAGCTGTAAGAAAGGCTAAATCTGATTACATTTTAAATTCCTTTACTTTAAGTCCCTCTACTGCTCCCTCGGCATCAAACTAAACAACCAATTTTATTTTGAAACTGTGCAATCTCTGATCCAAATGGTATTAGCCTTAGAAGCATTTCTCTGAAGCTGGTCATTTAATCGATAATCTGTTTCCTGGTCCCCTCCGTCCAAAGTTTTTGATTGTAGTCCCCCCGGGATCATGTCTCGCATTTCTCCTTTGATCCAGATACATCTTCTGAGGTCCTCAGAACTTTACATACGTCTATAGACCCCAAGTCGTCTACTGGTGAGGATCACTTAGACTCTTTCATTAGAAAAATGGATGCTCCAATTATTAGTGAGCCATTGTCTAACATAATCTTTCCATCGCTTCAGTCATATTTCCTCAGGGCTGGACATCTGCACATGTCATTCCGCTGTATAAGGGGACACTAGGGAAACTCTGGTTAACGATCATCTGATCTCCACATTACCATGCCTGGCTAAAGTACTTGAAACCTTAGTCAATTCTCAATTAAAGTGGTTCCATGTCAAGACACTATTCTAAGTCCTCAGCAATCCGGCTTCAGATCCAACCATAGCACCATCACTGATATCACTGTGGTTACCAATAATAACATAGTCTCGGCCTTGGACATGAGGAAGCACTGTGCCGTCTTTGTCAGCTTTTGTTGATCATAATAGAATAATCTAAAATAAATTATCTGATATTGGCTTAGATACGGGTGCTTGTGCATGGTTTCATGATTATCTATCTTCCAGGCGTCACTGCATGGAATCACCACTTGGCAATTCGGATTTCTTATTTATAACAAAAGGTGGCCCACAAGGCTCTGTATTGGGTCCTGTACTCTTTACTATCTATATTAATGAGCTAGTCTTTTCTTTAGCTGGTTGCCATGCCCATATGTATGCAGATGACACAATTCTTTACTGTACTGCGGATACCCCGCAGGCTGCTACTGAGGACACTCTCTCTGACCTTACACTTAACCCGTGAAAAAACAAATTTGTTATTTTCAAGAGCTAGAAATGTTGGTTTAACAAAACTTTATATATTAACTGACAGTTACTGATTATAAATATGGTTACTGATTATAATATGGCTTGATGAGGAGGAAGAGAGTTGTAGAGGCAGTATTTTTGTCAGTATTGGACTATAGTGATGTAATCTATAGTCATGCAGCTACATCTACATTGAAACAATTAGATTCTGTTTATCATTCCACCCTTAGATTTATCACCAGTGATAGTTTCAGTGGGGCTCGAAAGTTTGGGCACCCCAGGTAAAAATTTTTATTAATGTGCATGAAGAAGCCAAGAAAAGATGGAAAAATCTCCAAAGTTACATTTTATTTCCATCATTTACACTTTCAAAATAAAAGACAAAAAAATGACGTCTGCAAACGTTTGGGCACCCTGCAGAGTTTCTAGCATGCACAGCCCCCTTTGGAAAGCTGAGACCTGACAGCGTCATGGATTGTTCTCAGTCATCGTCTGGAAAGACCAGGTGATGTCAATCTTAAGGTTTTAAATGCCCTGACTCATCTGACCTTGCTCCAACAATCAGCACCATGGGTTCTTCTAAGCAGTTGTCTAGAAAACTGAAACTGAAAATAGTTGCGCTCACAAAGCAGGACAAGGCTATAAGAAGATAGCAAAGTGTTTTCAGATGCCATTATCCTCTGTTTGGATTGTAATTAAGAAATGGAAGTCATCAGGAACTGTGGAAGTTAAAGCAAGATCTGGAAGACCAAGAAAAATATCAGACAGAACAGCTCGCAGGATTGTGAGAAAAGCAAGTCAAAACCCACGTTTGACTGCACGATCCATCCAGAAAGACCTGGCAGACACTGGAGTTGTGGTACACAATTCCACTATAAAGAGATTCCTGTACAAATATGGTCTTCATGGAAGAGTCATCAGAAGAAAACACTCCTCACCACAAAAATCAGCGTTTGAAGTTAGCAAATGAACATATAGACAAGCCTGATACATTGTGGAAACAAGTTCTGTGGACCGATGAGGTTAAAAAGAAATTTTGGCCGGAATGACCAAAGGTACATTTGGAGAAGAAAGGGCACAGAAAATGTCTTTAATGAAAAGAACCTTTGTTCAACTGTTCTTTATGCACATTAATACAAATTTTTACCTGGGGTGCCCAAACTTTGAGCCCCACTGTATAATACACACCACTGCGTTCTCTATAGTAAGTAAGGTAATTAAGGTTGGCTGGTCCTCTCTTTCGTTGAGGAGCAGTTACCACTGGCACTTGGCCATCAGTGATAAACTTCCTCTCTATATCTCCTCCCAATTACATTGGAATCTTGGTTTCTCTCAAATCAAATCCAACAATTGGCTCACTCTTAGGGTTCCTTGTAGCGTTCAGATCTTGGAAAAACTGCCTTTGCTAAGGTTAATTCAATTATGTTT
>JABXJD010000062.1:0-95000 GCA_013375575.1 Percina caprodes
TTGCAAGCAAAATTTTCTTTGCGGCAATGTGCTGGAGAACCAGTCCCCTCTGTGTTAGGACAGGGGGGTCAGGAGGTGAAGCCTCAACCTTCCCCCTAACGGACTATAGACTGATACAGGCATCTCTCATTCTGGACCTTTCAACTTCTTTGAACTATCTGATATATAGCTGCACTATGTCTACCGCCAATGAATATGAATATATGTACAGTATGGTGTTGATAAGTATTATATATGTGTTTCCTTTTTATTGTATTTATAATGATCTAGGCTGCTGTAAAAGAAAAATGTCTTTCTGGAATTAAAAAGACAACAATCATCGGCCTCATCCAGGACGGTGACAAATCTGCATACACTGGTTTGGTCAAAGCAACCAGAACACTCTCCAAACTGTTGTTAAAAAGTGGACTTTAGTGTGAGACACCAATCACTTACCATACATACCAACAATGATGTAAATCCAGTATTTTTTTTAAGATATTTTTGGGCATTTTTAGGCTTTTATTGAACAGGGCAGCTGAAGACATGAAAGGAGAAAGAAGGGGGAATGACATGCAGCAAAGGGCCGCAGGTCAGAGTCGAACCTGGGCCGCAAGGCCGAGCAGTAAACCTCTACATATCCAGTTGCCCTGAATCCAGTTCTACAATGCAATTATTCCTTCTGTTCTCTGCACATCCATCACTGTGTGGTTTGGATCAGCCACCAAACAGGACAGGAACAGACTGCAGAGAACATCATCAGTGCCAACCTGCTGATGAGTATAGATCCTGCCCATCCGTCCAGAATCTACACTCTTCCAGTCAGAAAACTGGAGGAAGCATTACTACATGGACATGTTTCAGCTTCAGTCTCGTAGAGCTGTTTGTTTACGTGTGTGTATGGACGTATGTATAGGCTTATGTGTTTATATATAAAAACTTATATTTGTTCAAACTGTACTTTGACGACTGTCAAAAGTTTATGTTGAACTTTAGCTTTGTTGACCTTGTTTTTAGCAGTATGTCCATATCAGTGTAAAAGCAACAGAAAATTCCTTGTCCATTTAAACTGATTCTGATTCTAACTTTGATCAGATCACAGCCAGCATTGATGCTGGCTGTGATCTGATCAAAGTTAGAATCAGAATAGACATGGGCTTATGTATTGATCCCAAATGATCTGCACCAAAATATGAAAAATAATTCTTTTATTCGTTTTTTTATACCAGAGTCTGTTGGTTGGATTCTTCTCTCGAGGCAGCTGAACTCTTCTCTTTGACACTCTGATGGAGGACTGTTGAAAACAGAAAGACAGATGCAATTTTAAAGCTGTGTACATAAGCAATGTAGAGGTATTATAGTGATAACAGTCACTCTTATTTGACTTCTGCTAGTGAATTTAAGCATATGATAATAGGCTTGTTTGAGATGAACTGCGCCTCGCCTGTAAAGTGGACGAGAGCAGGCAGCAGCAGCAGGGGGCGATGACAAAAAACTGCCGTAAAGTCGGACAGTTTCCAGCCGATTTCAGACCCACATATCAGCTTGTACACACTCTCTAGTTGTTTTAATTAAGACAGAGTAACTCTCAAAATGCTCTACATGCAATCTGATGTTAAATAACAACACACTGTAGATGGTCCGTGATCTGAACAGATTTAATCTCTCTGACTTATAAACGTAACTATCAGCCACAAAACATGTGTTCTGTACAGAATAATCCTTTAAATCAGACAAATAGCAATTAAAATCCCTCCAATTCAAAATCAATAAAAAGTTTATACAAGACATCATCATGCTGAGTCAAATGTGAAATAATTAGCTGTTAAATAATCTGAGAGGCCGGCAATTCCCAGCATGCTCTGGGTCCGCCTGGGTCTTGCAGTCGGTGAAAAGCATCTGCGCTGCCTGCGTCTCAGAACTGCGGCCGCCTTGCTCTCGTGAGATTATCGTTGCCTACGTGTGCATGTTGTGATCAAGTCAGACACAAATCTAACCGGCATGCAACAGGCGGCGATTGCCGGTGATCGATTCTGCGCAGACCTGGCACATCTCGAACGAGCCTAACATGAACATAAATGTAGATCTAAAGATGTAGAGAACAACACTCACAATGTGGCCACTTTTGCAGCAGCAGTGTCCAAAATTCATGTGCTGCCATCCTCCCCTTTATTTGACGGCATCATTTAAATCCTAAGGCTAACTCTGGCCATTTAAAGTCTGTTTCCTACACACAAACTAAATAAAGTCTGATGGTAGTACACTCTAGCTTGTGCTGAGAGCCTCTTTGGTGCACCTAACATGAGGCTTAATACAGCGTCTCCTCATAAGCAAGTACTTGATCTTGAAAAGACATTTATCTTCAGGCACCAGGGGTCTCATTTATAAAACTGACTAAACTATAAAAGTGTACGCCCAAAAGCCAAAAATGGTGTACGCCAAAAATTTCTGATTTATAAAACCGTGTGCACGCACATCTGTAAGCAATGTTCCCTTTATGTTTACATGGAGGACCGCACATTCTCTCAAGTTAGTTTTTTTATAAATCACAACCTTTGCGTGGGAAGTGGCGTACGCACAGCCCTGTTTATACATGAAACCCCAGATCTGTTTGTCAGGCAGCAACATGACACTCAAGGTGAAGACTACACAGCCAGTTGATTCAGCTGCTCTCCATGTATCTCAAATCTTAATGTATCTTGGGTGGCACGGTGGCTCAGTGGTTAGCACTGCTGCCTCACAACAAGTAGGTAACTAGGACTTCAGTTAAGAATTAGCCAACTAACACTGGCACATTTACTTAAAATCTTGATTAATGTGCATTGTCCTAATAAAAAACAAAACATGATTAAGTCAGCTTAACTCCCTTCTCTTTGCGTTGGCTCGCTAACGGGCCTCATTATGGCCTTAGCTTTTAGCTCTACTAGGCAGCCGACACAAGGTGTGATTATAGTACCAAAGTGTGACTGTAATGACACCTTCTCAGTGTTCCCTTATTCACCATCTCCTTTTAAACCTCTTATCTGACTCGGCACATTGTAATACCATTATATTTTGTGTGTGTGTGTGTGTGTGGCTTGTAACCTACTTGCTGTTACTTTGTGTGCAGGCACGCCAGGAATCCAGCTCCACAGACAGTTGCTCTATCTTCAGAGGAACATGCACTTCCCTCCGCTTTAACAACTGACTGAAAAACAGAAAGACAAATGTGGAAGTGTGACTGACTAACACTGGGATTTCACCAGGCATAGAAGCAACGCATTCCGGCTGTGCTATGGTTTGGGTACGTCCTCCAACGCGTGACATACCACACCGGGAGCATTTTTAGAAGCAGAAAATTTTGCTTCCAGATTCAGTTGATTTGGTAATTTTTTCCGTATATTTGTGCTTCTACCATGCAAGTAAGTAGTCTACATAGTAAAATGTTTTCTTTTTTAGCCCAGTTGTGAACAACATGGATCAAAGATTTGTGACTTTGTTTTAGTTAAATATTGTAAAGATGTGTAAGATGCATATGGTGTTTGCACACAGTGTTTATTTTGAAAATGAATTGGATGCTGTAGCTGTTCCACTTCCTGCCCAGCCAATTAAACACCTGTGGCTCCATCAAAAAAAGACCTAGGGAATGAAATAGTGCAAACACGTATTAGGAATTTAATATTTATGGATAGTTAATCAAATTTCAGCCTGATTATGACAATTATCTAAGTAAAGAGTGAATGAGCAGCTTTACGTCAGGCATCAAATCGTCACAGTAAAATACCATTATTGTTGTTGTACAGCTATTAAAACCTTGCTTAACATGTTCTTATGATTTATTTATTCATGAGGACGATGCACATTAATCAATAATCAAATGGTGATTTAAGTTCATGCACAAATAAGAAGCCAAGGAATCACTGTTAAAGTGTTTTACCAAACAGAACAACCTATATTTTGGTAATACAATTGGTAAAATAAAGGTTTTCAAAAAAGGTCAAGGTTTTGCTTTGTGGCTGGATCACACCATAGTCAAATATGACCAAGGTCGAAAGTGTTTTCCACTAAAATTTCCACAACAGCTAGAGTTTCTTAGCAAAAAAAATAAATTATGTTTGCCAAAATGTTTACTAGAAGCCTCTCTTATTAACCTTACTTATTAACTAGTGAGCTACAAAATATTTACTAGTTTCTTAGTCAAAGAGCCTATTAGTGACACTACTAGTACTAGTGGAAAGCCCTTTGAACATTTTATCCATATAATTGATATAAAAAGTCAGGTTACTCCACTAGTTAACTAGTAAAAGCCAAACTGTTTCTGGACAATACTAGTTAACTTGTGTGGTCAAAAATGTCTACTAATTAACTAGTAAAAGCCAAAGTGTGCACTAGTCACACAATGGCCACTGCTCTTAAAGAAGAATTTCGGCCAATTTTTATGTTAATCTTGATCGCTATAAATATGCGAGTACTTTCGATTGAAAAAACCCTGACCTGAATTCGTGCAGGCAACACTGAGTAGGAGCTACGTGTAAAAGCTTTAGTGTGACTTTGTGCCTCTTAACAGACACACAATGCAATTAATATGTCTGTACAACATGAACAGGGCCCTTACGTAACATCAAGATGCGTTTTCAAGTCAGATATTGTTTTAATTCACCTACCCTAGCTTGTTCTTGCCGGTAGCTTGGTTAGCAGCAAGAGCTAGCTAGCTGTTAGCTAGGCTTTTGTAACTGCTGCAGCTACTCAGTGTTGCCGGCACCGATTCAGGTCGGGGGAAAGTATTTGCACATTTATAGCAATCAAGATTAACATAAAAGTTGGCCGGAATTCTCCTTTAATACTTAGGATGGGTTATATGCATTAATAAAATTTTACAGTGTGTATGTGACGATTAAGGAATAAAATGTGTTTGTTTGTTTGTTTTGTAGTTACTGTACTTGCAAGATGCAATGCTAATGAGGAGGAGGGGAGCAGAGGATTTAAGGCTTTCTATTGGCTCTCTGGTTCAAAATAAGACACAAACCAATCAAGACTCAGGATTTTGTCCAATTCCATCTACTTTATTTGCATATATGTATTTGCACGGGTGGCTGTGGCTCAGCCGTAGAGCGGTTGCCTGCCAATTGGAAGGTTGGTAGTTCAATCCCTGGCCCTGCAGTCCCATGTCAAAGTGGCCTTGGGCAAAACACTGAACCCCGAGTTGCCCCAGATGCTGCGCATCGGTGTGTGAATGTGTGTGCATGTTTATCTGATGAGCAGGTGGCACCTTGTACGGCAGCCTCGGCCACAGTGTATGAATGTGTGTGAATGGTGAATGTATCCTGTATGATGTAAAAGCGCTTTGAGTAGTCATTAAGACTAGAAAAGCGCTATATAAATACAGCACATTTACATGTTGCAGGTTGCCGCTTAAATGTTAACTAGTCAAGGGGAAAACATTCACTTGTTAATGCCTCTTTGGACCTTACTATTTAACTTGTGTGTTGTTAGGGCTCTAACAATATGCTAGTAAATTATGAAACCGTAATCGCCTCAGAGCAACGAATCTGTGTGAGAAAGCAGAATTTCGACACACCCTTCCAACTCCCAAAGTTATCCTTCCCGTCCAGATCCAAAGTTTGTGTGTCATATGATTAACTTTCCAATCATGTGACGCCTGCCTGCAAAAGTTAAGCTAGTTGAAGAACATGAGGAATAGATGGCAACTAACCCCGAGATTGCGGACCCTCTCAATACATTTAGGTCAGCAGTTTGGAACATTTCGGCTACCCGGTGGAAAAAAAAAAGATGGCAATCGTGTAGTTGACAAGATCCACACAATTTGCCATAAGTGTTTTAAGAAGCTACCCCAAGTGACCGGCAACACGTCCAACATGCAGATGCATATCCTTTCAATTTAGCTGGAACACAGAAAACAACCAAACAGCAACAGAATACACTGCCTAGTTTATTTCAAGCAAAGTTTCCAGCCAATTCAGAGCACAAAAAATTACTAATGTAATTGGAATTTTTATGATATGCTTTGGTTGTGGAAAACGAGGGGTTCAAGTATTTACTTGGTGAGCTTGAGCCCTGTTACGCATTACCAAGCTGGGCGCATTTCTCTCAAAATGTGCTACCAAAACGTCTAGACAAAACAAAGGCTAATTGGAGAAAGGGTTGAGTACTGCTGAATCCATCGCAATCACCACCAATGGATGGGCGTCCTTGCCACAGATAGCTACATGATCATAAACGCACACTATATTACGGCAAACTAGCAAATAGCCAACCCTCCTCCAAACACGCGTTGTGTACGACCATTTATCGGGAATACTTAAAGAGGCTATGATAGATTGGGCGATCAGCAGATCAAACGTCCCTGTTCCCATGACAACAGACTACGCCAGAAATATTGCTAAATGCTGTCAAAGCAGCCGGATGTTCACCGCATATATGATGCTTTGTTCACACTGTTTCTCTCACAGAGTGAGGGAAAAGTGGTCACGTTTTTCCACCGCAGCACAACAGCTGCAGCTTTGATGAAGGAAAAACAGGTGATGCTACAGCTGCCCTTACACAAGCTGGTCCAGAATGTGGCTACTAGGTGAAACTCAAGCCATGGCATGCTTGAGTACTACATTGAGCAGCAGGCTGCTGTTTTCTCAGCATGAACAGACAAGAGTGTCAAAAAGGGTTTTGGGGGTGGCAGTAGCTCAGTCTTTAGGAGTTGGGTTGGGAACTGGAGGGTCGACGGTTCAAGTCCTTATGCGGACCAAAGTACGGAGTGTGGATTGGTGGCTGGAGAGATGCCACTTCACGTCCTGGGCACTGCCAGGTGCTCTTGAGCAAGGCACTGTACCCCCCCAACCGCTCAGGGGGTTGGTCCAGCTGGCAGCCCACTCACTCTGACATCTCTCCATTTGTGCATGAATAGGTCCTGAGCATGTGTGTGTATTTCAGGCCTGTGTGTGATTACTAACAAAAGTGTACACAGAGTGTTAATTGTAAATTCCCCACTAGGGATAAAAAAAAAAGAACATTAAAGACATTGTCACTCTATCTAATGATGATGTGAAACTTTTTAAAACCGTGATGACCCTCATGAGCACTGAACAGATGCCAATTATTTCAGTGTTAATGCCATTGAAACACAGAATTCTGGAAACCCAGTGGCTCTGACTCAACAGTAGTGAAAGTCATCAAAGCTGCTATTGCACATGACTTTGAGGACAGATACCCTGATACGTATAGGGCACTAATTCAGTTTCTTCATATGAGCTTGACTTGTTTCAAATCTGTACCTTTCCTTGATAAAAACCACCCATAACACAATTGTCAACAGTCTGACAGAGAATTCTGGAAGATTGTTCACAGACTGTTCAGGTATTTGATTGTTTTAATATTAATATAATTTAAGTACTGCGTGAATGAGTTAGACCTGTATTTAAAAATAGTCATATAATAAATATATAATATTAAACTAGCTTTATTTGTGTAATTGTCCTGGATTTCATATCCTTCATTGTATCTAACATATGCTTCAATTTGTTATGGATTTTGTCTGTTAGGCACAAAAGTATCGACACAATATGAAACTTTGTTTGAAGTAGTGAGAACATTGTTTGTGTTCAAAGAATTTACTAAAAAGAAAGGTTACATAAAGTTCTTGACAACACCACAGACAATTCAGAAACCTTTTTTGATACATGCAAAATGTTAAAGCCATCTACCTGGTGTATTCGTAGAGTGCAGGTACGATGCTAGAGTACTGTCTTCTAATGGCCAGCAGACCTCCAATATAACCACACAGAATCAACAGCTCACTGCGGGTTCTACACACACACACACACACACACACACACACACACACACACACACACACACACACACACACACACACACACACACACAGAGAGAGAGAGACCTGGTTGATGATCAAGTCTGACAAAATGGAAATTAAAATAACTAATAATACTTATAATAATAAAGTAATAATTGTTCTTACTCAGTCAACTTTGCTGTGACCAGGCTGTCAGTTCTGATGTAACTCATCAAGTCCAGCATTGGCTGAACACTGTCCACTGTCCAATCAGATCTAGTCATCTGCTCTGGTGAGGAGGAAAATTAAAGAGAGTTTGTGATTAATCAGTGCTTTAGAAAGACAGACATGAATGAAGCTTTCACAAGTCAAGTTGCAGCATTACTGCATTTTTCATTGGTTCGGAAAGTACAACGGACTCCCCCCTCAGGCCAGCCGAGAGACACCGAGCAACACACAAGGCTGTAGCAGAGACAGCAGAGACAGCGGAAGAAAGTGGGAGAAGGTGGCACTTCTCCCTTCTGCGCAGAAGAGGAGAGCAAGGCTTTCAACAGAGGACGTTAACAGACACACAAACTTTTGTTCTAGCTTTGACATTCTCCCACTGGTTCCTGTACCTTTTTTTTATCGTCATAGATTTGTTACAGTTACAAGTAGTTACATTTGTATGCATTCTGTAACTGGATAATATAATTAGAGTATTTTTTTAAGATTGTTTTATTTATCCTGTTTTTAAGAATAAACATTGTTATTCCTTTTTATCAGTTTCATTTTGTCTCATTTTAAACACCATTGTTAGTTGATTCCAGCGCAGATGAAAATATATTGGACATCAAAGTCACACGCCAGCTCTCCATTCCTCACATTCTCCTCAACACTCCCCCTCACGTTACTAGCCTCAACGGTCGGTCTCTCACCACAGTCACTCACTGCACTCCCCCGCTTCAGCTCCTCACATCCGGTAACCACGACGAATCAATATCCTTCCCCCTCATCTCCTCCCCAGTCTCACCGGTCGTTCTCGGTCTCCCTTGGCTATATTATATATATATATATATATATATATATATATATATATATATATATATATATATATATATATATATATATTATTCATAACCCAAATGTGGACTGGGCGCGGGGAAGATTAGAAATTGGAGTACAGCCTGCCATTCCTCCTGTCTGCTTGAGCCCCTGGTAAGTCCTGTGTATCTCTCGCTTCCCTGATTCTCCCGATCTGTCTCTGGTTCCCCAAAGTACCACGACCTTGCCATAGTCTTTAATAAGGACCAGGTAATGTCCTTGCCCCCACCACCCCTACGACTGCTCCATAGCCCTCCTCCCGGACACTCCTTCCTTCCAGCCGCCTGTTTAAGCTGTCTTGCCCGAGAGAGAGGCTATGGAGCAGTACATTAAAGACTCACTCGGTGCCAGTATTATCCGCCTTCTTCGTACCCATTGGGCGCAGGGTTCTTCTTTGTCGCAAAATAAGATAACACCCTTCAGCCATGTATCGACTACTGGGGCTCAACGCTATTACCATCAGAAATAAATACCCACTGCCACTTATGAATTCAGTTTACGAGTCCCTCTCCCAGTCCACCGTGTTTACTAAGTTAGATCTTAGAAACGCTTACCACCTTATGCAGATTCGGGAGGGGGACGAATGGAAGACTGCATTTAACACACCGCTGGGCCCCTACGAGTATCTCGTCATGTCCTTCGGCCTCACTAACGCCCCAGCAGTCTTCCAGACCCTGTACAATGATGTACTCTGTGACTTTTTACACCAATCTGTGTTTGTCTACCTTGACGTTATTCTGATCTTCTCCCGCAACCCAGTCCAACACACAGAACTCATCCGGTTGGTGCTGCAACAGCTTCTGGAGAACAGACTGTTTGTCAAGGCTGAGAAATGTGAGTTTAGCGTTCCGTCAATTTCTGGGTTTTGTCATTGACAGTGGGCGGCTCCGTGAGGACCCGGCTAAAATTAAAGCTGTTGTTGACCGGCCCGTTCCCACCTTAGTTAAGCAATTGCAACGTTTTTTAGGCTTTGAAAATTTTTTACCGCTGGTTCATCTGCAATTACAGCTCTTTGGTCGCCCCTCTCACCCGTCTCACCTCTTCGGTTCCTTTCGTCTGGTCTCCAGAGGCCAAAGCAGCCTTCTCTCTCATCAAATCCAGGTTCACCTCTGCCCCCATTCTCACCAACTCTGACCCATCCCTTCAGTTTGTGGCAGCTTGTGAGGTGTGCCAAGCCTTCCCATCAGCCGCCTGCCGGTCTGCTCCGCCCCCTTCCGGTCCCCGGACGGCCCTGGTCCCACATCGCCCTGGACTTTATTACTGGTCTGCCCAACTCCCGAGGCAACACTGTTATACTTACTATGGTGGATCGGTTCTCCAAATCTGCCCACTTCATCCCTCTGCCCATGCTACCCACGTCCGTGGAAAGCGCCCGTCTTCTGGTTCACCATGTTTTCCGCCTCCACGGCATCCCCCAGGACATCATCTCCGACCGGGGACCGCAGTTCATGTCGCAAGTCTGGAAATCCTTCTGCTAAGCCCTCGGCGCTACTATCAGCCTTTCCTCTTGCTACCATCCACAGACCAATGGACAGACTGAGCGGGCCAATCAGTATCTCGGGATGGCTCTCAGGTGTGTGGTTTACTGTATCCCGTCCACATGGAGTATCGACCTTCCTTGGATTGAGTATGTGCACAGCTCCCTTCCCAGCACTTCCACTGGGATGTCCCTTTTTATGTGCGCTATGGGGTTCCAGCCTCCGCTTTTTCCTACCCTGGAAGAGGAGGTGGCGGTCCCACTGGACCATGGAGGCTGTCCTGAATCCCTCCGCCGTCAGACTTAGGCTCCTGCCCCATCTCAAGATCCACCCGGTCTTCCACGTTTCTCGGATCAAGCCGGTCTCCACCAGCCCTCTCTCCATCCCAGTGGCAGCACCGGGGTGGTGCTGCCACTGGGGGCGCCTCATCGCCTCATCGACAGCCGCCTATACGGTATGCCGCCTCCTGGATGTGCGATGTAAAGGTCGGGGTTTGAAGCTACCACCTGGTAGACTGGGCCGGCTACGGTCTGGAGGAAAGATCATGGCTTCCTGCCAGCTGGACAAATCATTTCTGGATGACTTTTACAGGGCCCACTCGGACAAGCCTGGTGGTCCGCATGGGGGCGTCGGTTGAGGAAGGGCTACTGTTATGGTTGGGGTCCGGCTGGCCGTGAGTATTTGTTTTGTTTATTATTTTTTTCTGTTGGCTTGCCCTGTTTCCCTGCTGTTTTCTTGGTTTCCCACTCTCTCTCCTGCTGAAGCCAGCTGACAACGCACACCTGAGTCTCATCAGTAATCACCTGCTCCCGCCGCTCACAACTGCCTGCCATCTCCAATCAACGACAGTATATCTACCCCGGCTCTCCATCCACTCTTCACTTGATCGTTGCTCCAGTTATGCTGGTGAAACTCGCTAAAGAACCCCTTTATCTAGATAATTTGTCTCCCTGTGTTTTCCTGTACTGACCTCTTTTTGTTTTCTCCCCCTGCAGTATCCTCTCCACTCCCGTTCCTGTCAGCTGGCTCTCCTCTCGGTCCTCCTACCACAGCACCCCGCTTCCACCTGTCTCCGTCTCCGCTCCTAGTGCCTGTGACTCCTCCTCGGCTCCCCATCTCCGAGTATCCTCACTTCCCGAGTCTCCCCTGCGTCCTAGTCGTCTGCCTTCGCATTCCCCTTTCCCTTTTTTCCCAATAAATTCCTTATTGTTGAGCCGTGCGTTTGAGTCCTCCTGTTCTGATCCTACACTCCTCCCGATTTTAATAGTCTTTCCCCACATGCTTAGGAGATGTGGAGAGAGTGCTGTACATCCTGCAAAAATATATTAAAAAAAGTGGGCTCTCAGAAGATTGTGGTTTCTGTTGCTGTAACCGCCCGGTGTGGGCCTGGTTTCGTCCATAGGGGACCGTGAGATTAAGTCCATACTCAAGATGAGATGAGTGGATGGATGATTGTAAGATTGAAGCAGTAGACTTTTGGAAGTGAGGTAATGTTGTGTGGTGTCGGTTGTGGCGCAGAATGGAGAGTGAATTAGTGGAGAGGGTTTGGTGGGTTATTTATTTTAGAAATGCTGGAAGAGACACATTCAAGGTGTGGACCTACTGCGTAAAATCTGCTAGGTAGCTTCAAAAGAAGGAACATTTACAGGGGTTGGACAATGAAACTGAAACGCCTCTTATTTTAGTGTGGGAGGTTTCATGGCTAAATTGGACCAGCCTGGTGGCCAATCTTCATTAATTGCACATTGAACCAATAGGAGCAGACTATGAAGGTCCAATTAGCAGGGTAAGAGCACAGTTTTGCTCAAAATATTGCAATGCACACAACATTATGGGTGACATACCAAAGTTCAAAAGAGGACAAATTGTTGGTGCACGTCTTGCTGGCGCATCTGTGATCAAGACAGCAAGTCTTTGTGATGTATCAAGAGCCACGGTATCCAGGGTAATGTCAGCATACCACCAAGAAGGACAAACCACATCCAACAGGATTAACTGTGGACGCAAGAGGAAGCTGTCTGAAAGGGATGTTCGGGTGCTAACCCGGATTGTATCCAAAAAACAAAACCACGGCTGCCCAAATCACGGCAGAATTAAATGTGCACCTCAACTCTCCTGTTTCCACCAAAACTGTCCGTCGGGAGCTCCACAGGGTCAATATACACGGGCGGGGCTATAGCCAAACCTTTGGTCACTCGTGCCAATGCCGAACGTCGGTTTCAATGGTGCAAGGAGCGCAAATCTTGGGATGTGGACAATGTGAAACATGTATTGTTCTCTGATGAGTCCGCCTTTACTGTTTTCCCCACATCCGGGAGAGTTACGGTGTGGAGAAGCCCCAAAGAAGCGTACCACCCAGACTGTTGCATGCCCAGAGTGAAGCATGGGGGTGGATCAGTGATGGTTTGGGCTGCCATATCATGGCATTCCCTTGGCCCCATACTTGTGCTAGATGGGCGCGTCACTGACAAGGACTACCGAACCATTCTGGAGGACCATGTGCATCCAATGGTTCAAACATTGTATCCTGAAGGAGGTGCCGTGTATCAGGGTGACAATGCACCAATACACACAGCAAGACTGGTGAAAGATTGGTTTGATGAACATGAAAGTGAAGTTGAACATCTCCCATGGCCTACACAGTCACCAGATCTAAATATTATTGAGCCACTTTGGGGTGTTTTGGAGGAGCAAGTCAGGAAACATTTTCCTCCACCAGCATCACGTTGTGACCTGGCCACTATCCTGCAAGAAGAATGGCTTAAAATCCCTCTGACCACTGTGCAGGACTTGTATATGTCATTCCCAAGACGAATTGACGCTGTATTGGCCGCAAAAGGAGGCCCTACACCATACTAATAAATTATTGTGGTCTAAAACCAGGTGTTTCAGTTTCATTGTCCAACCCCTGTACAATTTACATAAAGGAACATACTTCCGCTTACAAGCATTAAAATTCAACATATCTACATACATTGTTTTCACTGGACATGAAGGGGAGAAAAAAGTCAGTGATGGCATGCCTTTGGTGTGGGAGACCCAGGTTCGATTCCCACTGCAATACATCAACGATACATCTTCAATGTGTCCCTGAGCAAGACAGTTAACCCCTAGTTGCTCCAGAGGCGTGCAACCTCTGACATATATAGCAATTTATGTTTCCCTGACACCCTCAAAGAGGCAAGAGTGACCCCACTACTCTAAAAACCAACACTCGACTCGTCTGAGGTAAGCAACTACAGACCCGTCTCCGTTCTTCCATTTCTATTCAAAACTCTTGAGCGTGCAATTTATAATCAACTCTCTAGATCTCCACCAGAATAACCTTCTTGATCCAAACCAGTCTGGCTTCAAGGCTGGCCACTCAACAGAAACTGCCCTCCTTGTTGTCACTGAGCAGCTTCACATCGCTAGAGCAACCTCTCTCTCTTCTGGTTGTCTCAGGCTCTTTGCTCAGATCTTACCTGGTAGACCGGACCTACTGGGTATCTTGGAGAGGATCTAGCTCTGAACCTTGCCCACTCAAAACTGGGGTTCCTCAGGGATCAGTCCTGGGTCCGCACATCTTTTCTCTGTCCACCAACTCTCTCGGGTCTGTCATTTATTCACTACGCTGATGACACCCAACTAATTCTCTCCTATCTGGAGTCTGAAACTCAAGTAGCAGCACAGATCTCACCCTGTCTGACTGACATTTCTTCTTGGATGTCCACACACCATTTGAAACTCAACCTTGACAAGACTAAGCTCCTTTTCCTTCCAGGGAAGGGCTCTCCTACCGAAGACCTGACTATAACAATTGACAACTCTGTGGTAGTCCCCACCCAGATTGCTAGAAACTTGGGTGTGACACTCAATGACCAACTTTCCTTCACTGCCAACATTGCTGCAACTACCCAATCGTGTAGATACATGCTGCATAACATCAAAAGGATACATCCCCTTCTAACGCAAAAGGCAGCTCAGGTTCTGGGTCAGGCTCTAGTCATCTCACATCTAGATTAAACTAAACTACCTTCTCATTAGCCTGCCTGCATGTGCCATCCGGCCCCTGCAGCTCAGTCAGAACGCAGTAGCTTGACTTGTCTTCAACCTCCCAAAGTTCTCTCAAACTACACTGCTTCTCCGCTCTCTTCACTGGTTACCAATTGCTGCCCGCATCTGCTTCAAGACACTAGTACTTGTATACAGGGCCAAGAACAGATTAGTCCCAGCATATATCCAGGACATGGTCAAACTCAATACTCCCAGCCGCCCACGCCGTTCTTCATCTGCCAATCTGCTTGCTGCTCCATCACAGTGAGGGAGAACTATTTCTTCAACAAAGTCCTGAGTATAAGCTGTCCTGGCTCCTAAATGGTCAGGATGTCCTCCTAAATCAGGATGGCAGAAAGCCTACAAATCATTTCTCACTTCTCTGTTCTGACTGCACTTCGGATGATGATTGGATGACAAATGATACTATTGGCGCCTTAGATAAGAAGCAACACTCTGCTGCATTATTTGTTGATCTTTCTAAGGCATTTGATTCAGTTGATCATGGATTGTTACTGACCAAACTACGTTCAGTTGGTTTAAGTGAAAAGGCTGTTGCATGGTTCGAAAATTATCTTGTAGATCGTACTCAATGTGTTTATGCTGAAGGTTATAAATCTGATTTTCTTAAGATAACCAAAGGTGTCCCTCAAGGATCAATCTTAGGACCGATTCTGTTTTCAATTTTTATAAATGATTTAGATAGAGATATTCAAGCCAAATTACACTTATACGCTGATGATACAGTGGTTTACACCCAGGCTTCCACCATTTCAGCAGCAGTGCAGGAACTTCAGACTGCATTTCAGACATTGCAAAATACATTATTGAGTCTAAAACTGGTTTTAAATACACAGAAAACAAAGTTTATGGTCTTCTCAAAAGCTCGAAAACAGCTACTTGACAATTGTGGCCTCTTGTCCTTAGATGGGAAATCAATTGACAGAGTGTCTTCATACAAGTACTTGGGGATATGGATAGATGATAAGCTCTCCTTCAATGAACATATTATTGCTTTGGTCAAGAAACTTAAAGTAAAGCTTGGCTTTTATTTCAGAAACAAATCTTGTTTTACTTTTAGTGCTAAGAAGAAACTTGTGGAAGCTACTTTTCTGTCTGTAATTGATTATGGAGATATATTGTACATGCATGCCGCATCGTCCATCTTGCGTCATGTTGATTCAGTTTACCATGCATCACTACGATTCATAACAAATACAAAGTCCCTCACCCATCACTGTATTCTTTATGATTTAGTTGGTTGGACATCACTTAAAATTCGTAGACAACAACACTGGTATATCTTTATTTATAAAGCTATACTTGGCAAACTTCCACTGTATCTCTGTAATCTCCTCTCTGTCTGCTCTGGTACCTATCAGCTACGCTCTTCAAAGTGGTTGCTGTTTAACGTGCCACGAGTTGCAACCAAATTAGGAAGAACTGCTTTCTATTATTCAGCACCTTGGGGGTGGAATAATCTACAGAAAGTACTAAAGTTAGAAACCCTTATGTCCATTAATGAATTTAAAACTATTGTAAGGAAGGTTGTGATGGAGACATGTTCTTGTTTTTCTTGAGAGTCTAATTGTGTTTTTTTTAACATTTTGTACTTTTTTACCTTGAAAATGTAACTTGGTGTTTATGTATGTGTTGTGATTTGGCTGCTACCTTGGCCAGGTCTCTCTTGTAAAAGAGATTTTGAATCTCAATGGGACTTCCTGGTTAAATAAAGGACTAATAATGATAGGGAAAAAAAAATGAAGCTTGAAGCTGCACTTTCATATGGCTCTTTGTGGTTTTTTTTATTTAAAGCTAATGTACTTGCACTTACTACTTGTTGTCTGGAGTTTGCATCTTCAGGGTAAGTCACTTTGGATAAAAGCATCAGCTAAATGACAGGAAAACACAGGACTTTCACCCAGGAAAATGGGGATTGTTTCCCGTGTGTGCCGTTTGCTTCGTGTCCCGAGTGTGATGTCTATTTTCCACGTTTGTTGCTGTACTTAAGCCAACCCCATTCTTCCTTTCCTAAACCCAACCCCGTTCTTCCTTTCCTAAACCCAACTTGCGTGTGACGTTTCCTAAACCCAACGTGGCCTCATGATAATACGCCACGTGGCTTTAAAAAGTGGCGTGTATGTTTACGCTGTGAAATTGCATTCTGCTGTCAGCTGTATACAGCAATACAGCGTAAACATACACACGGATAGTTCAAAATGCGTACAGATAACACTACTTGGCAAATCAATTAGAAAGTGAAGATTTTTAGGGTTGGGATGATTCATAGTCATTCCTTTGTAACTGCAAATACATGAGGGCAACAATGGTATGGCTAATTTTATCTTAGAATACAGTATAATAGTCTGTAGACTCATGTACGATGCGCCTTGTACCCCCAGATGAAAGGAAAGACAATTGAGTCTAGATTCTTTAAAAAAATGCTGAAGTGAGAAATACTGGCAGATTCTGAAATAAGTACAAAAACCAAGGGAGAGCCACCATCTTGATTGCATTGATACACCCCACCATGGACAGTGGCAAAGTTCTCCACTTCTCTATGTTACCTTTTAGTTTCATGATCATTTCAGCATAGTTAAGTTTAAATAAATGCTTGCAGTCACGTGGTATTTTGAGCCCTACATAGGTGAAATGGTCTTTCACTAGTGTAAACGGCAAGGAAAGTGTGTCAAGGAAATGTGGGTCTAAACTGTCTGACAGGGGCATGAATTCACTCTTTCCCCAGTTGCCAGAGAGTTTGCCGAATTAATTAATAAAGTCGAGCAGAGGGGGCACAGACACCTCTGGATCTGAGAGATATAGTAATGTATGTATATGTATATATGTATCATCTGCGTAAAGACCCACCCAGCTTTCCACCTCACCTATCTTAATGCCCCTGATGCCAGGATGGCTCCTGATCCCTATCGCAAGGGGCTCCAGGGCCACATCAAAGAGCAGGGGCGACAGCGGGTTGCCTTGTCTGACTCCCAAGGGACCCAGATTTATCACTATTGGTGAGGATGGAGGATTTTGGGAAGAGGTATAATATCTTAACCCAAGCAATGAAGGTGTCCCCAATTCCAAATCTCCTAAGAGCTTCGAACATGAAAGGCCACTCTATTTGATCAAATGCCTTGGCCACGTCAAGGGCCAAGACAGCTGCTCTGGAGTCGCCTGATTGGCTGGCATATATATATATATATACGTATATATATATTATTTAGAAGCTGTACATTGCAAAATGAGAACCTACCTGGGATAAACCCTGTTTGATCAGGGTGTATAATTGAGGAGACGTGCCTTCCTAACCTGTTAGCTGGCACCTTTGTGACGGATTTCTGGTCAAAGTTGAGGAGCGCAATGGTCCTGTAGTTTCCAGGCTCGGTGTCGTGCTTGCCTTTTTTTAACAAAAGGCATATATTTGCTTCATACAGCAACCCCAGAAATGCTTTGTTCTTGGTGGAGTCTTTGATCATCCTAAGTGAGAGTGGGGCAAGTGTTTTATGAAATGCCTTATAAAACTGCTTTGCCAGAGAGAAATGATTTAATTGCCTCAATTAACTCATCCTCCGAGAAGTCTGCATTAAGTTCCAACCTAGATGACTCGTCTAATGTCAGCAGGCAAAGGGAGTCAAAAAAGTTAGTGAGTCTGTGCTAGTTGCTTTAGAGTTAGCAGTATATAATTCTGAATTAAAGTCTTTAAAGTGAGTATTTATTTCCTTAGGTTTGACCAACAAATCTCCTGTTTTGGATTTTATTTTATAAATTGCACGACTCACCTGTCTAGCCAGCAGCCTCTCTGGTCTATCCCCCAACTCAAACCAATGGTTTCACTGAGAATGTGGTTATATTTGTATTTTAGCTTCAAAATCTTGTTATAATCTTCCTGCGACAGGGAGACCCTATAGGCCCGTTCAAGAGCTGGAAGTGCATTTTCAATATCGACCAGGCGACAGCGCTGTTCCCTTTTTTTGAAGCTTTGAATGAGAATATATGGCCTCACATAACAACTGAGGGTTTCCCAGAGCGTTGAGTTCGATACGTCTCCTGTGTCATTGGTCTCAAGACTCCCCCAAGCGCGCAGACATGTAGCCCATAAATACTTTGTCAAATAGCAACCATGGATTAAAGCGCCAACAGTAAGTTTGTTTTGGCAAGGTCAAGCTTCTGTTGTAAAGCTACTGGACTGTGATCTGATATCAATATATTATGATATTTAGTCTGTACGATGTTGGGTATTAATTTTGCATCCACTAAAAATTAGTCGATCCTTGTGTATGATTTATGTTAAAAGTAGGAATAGTCCCTATCTGTCGGATGTTCCAGCTTCCATATATCAATTACGTTCCTGGATTTAAGTAGATTATTCAATGTTTGGACAGATGCTATGGTGATTGGAGAAAATTGGAGGAAAGTCTGTCAAGGTATGGATCAAGGTAACAATTAAAGTCACTGCCCATAATTAGATTGGTGGTGCTGAGGTCCGAATTAGGTCAAATACTTTGTGAAAACCATTTGGGTCGTCTGTATTTGGACCGTATATATTCAGAAATGTGACAGGAACAAACCAATGTCTCCAGTAATCATAATATACATGGTTGCTGAAGTAAGTTTGAATAGAATACTCTTTCGAAAGAGAATGGCAAGACTCCTAGCTTTGGAGGTAAACGGTGACTGATAAACTTGAGAGACCCAATTCGCTCTCAGCCGCCTCTGCTTTGTAGCTTTTATGTGGGTTTCTTGCAGAAACACTATGTCTGCTTTAAGTGACCTCAAGTGTGCAAAGACCTTACCTCGTTTAACTACATGCCCAAGACCAAGCACATTCCGTGAGACCAGTGAGATGGTACTCATGTCTGTCTGGTTTTCACTGTTTGGTCTCAACATGTAGACTACGCAAATAGAAAAAAGATAGCAATCCAAGACACCCAAAAAAGATGAACTGGTAAAAACAGTTATTCTGGCAGCTCTGGACAACATGAAACATCACAGATAGACCCCACCTCCCTCCCTACAGAAACTTCCCCAAACGAAGCATAATTTCCCCTCTCATAAACTGACTGAGGGCCACCGAATGTATGGATGCAAGCACAGCTCTAACCAACTGAACATTTTCACCTAAACAAGCCGTGGCCCCTCTACCGTTCTAAACAACCAAAATTGACATATGAACTTAAAATGTTAAAATATAACCGTCAATGATTGTGAAAGTGTTCATTATGTTCTGTGCAAAGGTCCGTGAACATAACCTGATTGCAGGCTGTGCTTGATTTTCAGCTCACGCAGGGCTGCCATAGCCTCGGCAGTATAGTCTGGAAATATGAAAACATTATGTGCATTATGTACTTGAGGGACTGCTGTCGAGCGAGAAGTGGTGGACCCGGGCGATGATTGTGCGGGGTCTGGCCGAAGGACCGGAGGCTTCGTCTACCGGCCTGGGCTGTAGAGAGCGATGGGCGCGGTCAACAATTCCCGGCTTTGGGAAGTGAGTCTCGTCTTACAAATTCAGTTGGATTTCCCTTCTTCTCTCGTTCAGGAATCCCTACAAACTTAACATTGTTGCACCTTGAGCGGCCCTCTAGGTCATTCGTCTTGGCTCGGAGGAAAGCGTTCTCCTTCTGTAGCTTGTTGATAGCAGTCTCCATAGCCTGCAGATGAGCATCATGAATTGAGACGTCTCAACTATTTGATCCATTTGGGTCGCCAGGCTGTTGTGTGACGACTGGAGGGAGGCCAGCTTCTCATCCAGTAGGTCGAACCGGGTGTTGATAGTCTTTAGGATTGTATTCTGCATGTTTTGCAAGTAATCCATGGGAGAGGCGTGTTGGTCGCCGGGCGGTTCCTCGTTAGCCACCACCATGCTAATGCTAGCTAGCCTTGGCTTTAGGGTTAGCGGTAGTCGACATTCCTTCGTCTTAAAAGGTCACGCAGGCACATAGAAACAAAACTGGGATGATTTCGAGCGAACTTGGTTAAAGACGACAAATTTAAACAAATATAAACTGAACGGAGAGGAGCTCTCGCAGAGACGTCATACTCCATACGCTGCACACTAGTGCCCCCCTTTAATGTAGTTGTGTTATATTTAAAATGTCCGCTTCCCTTTCAGTCAATTCACTCGGTAAAACACATATAGTATAGTATGGAATATAACACCCCCACGTGGCATCCCATACTATACTATATGTATACATTCCTCTCATTCAGTGAACAGAAGTTATAGTCATAACATTTCAATATTATATTAGGTAGGTAACCACACAGAGGAATTCAATTATACTGCGTTTCCAATACCTTTAACGTGATCCAGCCCTATCCAGAGGGCATTTTCGGGTTCAGAGCTCAGCAGGTGGAATTTAACTGCTGAAAACAAATCTCCTTCACAGACGGCTGCTTCTGCCATGGCCTTACATTCCTCTGCTGAAGGGAGGCCGCACTTAAATGACAAAGAACACATAATCATAGTCACTATAATCATCACACATTAAATTTAACTTAATGATTGCCTACCCACCCTTTCATGAAATTGGTCGACTTCAGTGGCACTTCCTGGGTAAAATGCACACAGCTTAGCCGATAAAATGTGGTTGTCAGGAATCATTTGTAGTAGGTCAGCTGATAGCTCCCTAAACGTAAACAGAGACCAAAGTTCTTCTTTGCATGGACTACAACCCTAGTAACCCTAGTCATATAAGCACAGGTGGAGCCCTCTAACTTTATATCCCTGCTAATCTACAGTCACTGAAATTGATAAATGTAAAGGTGAATTTTGGCTGATTCATAAAGTCCAAGCTAAAAGTAAGCTCCCCCTGTGCTCAAAGAACAAGGGTTTCAATGCATAACCTTTACATTTGGAGATATGAATGATAATGCAAGTCAAACATTTTCGATTTACATAAAGGAACATACTTCAACTATTAAATATACAAGTATTCAAAATCAATTGTTTTGAATGTCTAACTCTAAAGGTCCATCACGGTCCGGACCCACTGACTAAAGTCGGAGTCTACCGGCCTCCCTCAGCTAAATTCATGCTATTGACTCCTTAGTGAACATGCTCTCTAAATATTCTTCTGATGAATTACTGACCTAAATCAGAATTGGCTGAGTGATGCTTCTGTGCAGTTTAAAAATCTCATGTGCAGTCTAAACTTAGCACAATTGATTACAGAGCCAACTAGCTAACCAAATTTTAAATATTTCTCCAAATCTACACTCTGAGACCTAATTTTCACCAACAAGGCTGGCAACTATTCTACTAGCAGTGTCTTTGAGCTGAGAGACATCCCATTGTCGGTATAAGGGATGCGCGGGTAAAAAAGCCAGTCCACAACCTGGTGACCCCCAACACTGGCTGTCCTTTAGATAGCTCAGAAATAAATGTGCTTCAGCTGTAAGAAAGGCTAAATCTGATTACATTTTAAATTCCTTTACTTTAAGTCCCTCTACTGCTCTGCCCCTCGGCATCAAACTAAACAACCAATTTTATTTTGAAACTGTGCAATCTCTGATCCAAATGGTATTAGCCTTAGAAGCATTTCTCTGAAGCTGGTCATTTAATCGATAATCTGTTTCCTGGTCCCCTCCGTCCAAAGTTTTTGATTGTAGTCCCCCCGGGATCATGTCTCGCATTTCTCCTTTGATCCAGATACATCTTCTGAGGTCCTCAGAACTTTACATACGTCTATAGACCCCAAGTCGTCTACTGGTGAGGATCACTTAGACTCTTTCATTAGAAAAATGGATGCTCCAATTATTAGTGAGCCATTGTCTAACATAATCTTTCCATCGCTTCAGTCATATTTCCTCAGGGCTGGACATCTGCACATGTCATTCCGCTGTATAAGGGGACACTAGGGAAACTCTGGTTAACGATCATCTGATCTCCACATTACCATGCCTGGCTAAAGTACTTGAAACCTTAGTCAATTCTCAATTAAAGTGGTTCCATGTCAAGACACTATTCTAAGTCCTCAGCAATCCGGCTTCAGATCCAACCATAGCACCATCACTGATATCACTGTGGTTACCAATAATAACATAGTCTCGGCCTTGGACATGAGGAAGCACTGTGCCGTCTTTGTCAGCTTTTGTTGATCATAATAGAATAATCTAAAATAAATTATCTGATATTGGCTTAGATACGGGTGCTTGTGCATGGTTTCATGATTATCTATCTTCCAGGCGTCACTGCATGGAATCACCACTTGGCAATTCGGATTTCTTATTTATAACAAAAGGTGGCCCACAAGGCTCTGTATTGGGTCCTGTACTCTTTACTATCTATATTAATGAGCTAGTCTTTTCTTTAGCTGGTTGCCATGCCCATATGTATGCAGATGACACAATTCTTTACTGTACTGCGGATACCCCGCAGGCTGCTACTGAGGACACTCTCTCTGACCTTACACTTAACCCGTGAAAAAACAAATTTGTTATTTTCAAGAGCTAGAAATGTTGGTTTAACAAAACTTTATATATTAACTGACAGTTACTGATTATAAATATGGTTACTGATTATAATATGGCTTGATGAGGAGGAAGAGAGTTGTAGAGGCAGTATTTTTGTCAGTATTGGACTATAGTGATGTAATCTATAGTCATGCAGCTACATCTACATTGAAACAATTAGATTCTGTTTATCATTCCACCCTTAGATTTATCACCAGTGATAGTTTCAGTGGGGCTCGAAAGTTTGGGCACCCCAGGTAAAAATTTTTATTAATGTGCATGAAGAAGCCAAGAAAAGATGGAAAAATCTCCAAAGTTACATTTTATTTCCATCATTTACACTTTCAAAATAAAAGAAAACAAAAAAATGACGTCTGCAAACGTTTGGGCACCCTGCAGAGTTTCTAGCATGCACAGCCCCCTTTGGAAAGCTGAGACCTGACAGCGTCATGGATTGTTCTCAGTCATCGTCTGGAAAGACCAGGTGATGTCAATCTTAAGGTTTTAAATGCCCTGACTCATCTGACCTTGCTCCAACAATCAGCACCATGGGTTCTTCTAAGCAGTTGTCTAGAAAACTGAAACTGAAAATAGTTGACGCTCACAAAGCAGGACAAGGCTATAAGAAGATAGCAAAGTGTTTTCAGATGCCATTATCCTCTGTTTGGATTGTAATTAAGAAATGGAAGTCATCAGGAACTGTGGAAGTTAAAGCAAGATCTGGAAGACCAAGAAAAATATCAGACAGAACAGCTCGCAGGATTGTGAGAAAAGCAAGTCAAAACCCACGTTTGACTGCACGATCCATCCAGAAAGACCTGGCAGACACTGGAGTTGTGGTACACAATTCCACTATAAAGAGATTCCTGTACAAATATGGTCTTCATGGAAGAGTCATCAGAAGAAAACACTCCTCACCACAAAAATCAGCGTTTGAAGTTAGCAAATGAACATATAGACAAGCCTGATACATTGTGGAAACAAGTTCTGTGGGCCGATGAGGTTAAAAAGAAATTTTGGCCGGAATGACCAAAGGTACATTTGGAGAAGAAAGGGCACAGAAAATGTCTTTAATGAAAAGAACCTTTGTTCAACTGTTCTTTATGCACATTAATACAAATTTTTACCTGGGGTGCCCAAACTTTCGAGCCCCACTGTATAATACACACCACTGCGTTCTCTATAGTAAGTAAGGTAATTAAGGTTGGCTGGTCCTCTCTTTCGTTGAGGAGCAGTTACCACTGGCACTTGGCCATCAGTGATAAACTTCCTCTCTATATCTCCTCCCAATTACATTGGAATCTTGGTTTCTCTCAAATCAAATCCAACAATTGGCTCACTCTTAGGGTTCCTTGTGAGCGTTCAGATCTTGGAAAAACTGCCTTTTGCTAAGGTTAATTCAATTATGTTTGCAGATATGCAAATGAGATTTATTGTACAGCTCAAATAAAATGTACAAAGTCTTTGCCGATTGGACTCCATCGCTATACAAATCTTTCGTATATACAGTGGCTAGAACAAGTTTACACACCCATGCTAAAGTTGATTAAAAAGAGAAATAAAACATCTTTCGGAAATTGATCTTAATGCCTTAATTCAAAATATTTTGGAAAATTCAACCTTTTAAGGACACCAATTTTCTTTCTGAATGAATCATTTATTGTAAATAAATAAATGTTCTTCCTTAAAATACAGGGGGCATAAATATACACACCCCTATGTTAAATTCCCATAGTGGCAGGCAGATTTTCATTTTTAAAGGCCAGTTATTTCATGGATCCAGGATACTATTCCCTTGGCCTTTGGAATTGAAATAACCCCATACCCATCACCATACTTAAAGATTGGCATGGTTTTAGTCTAGAAGTCCAGAAGTTTATATTTTGCTGCTGTTGCTAGGTGATGTAGGCTACAGGGAGGGAGGCAGCAACAGACCAGTCTGCCTACTGATTTGATTACAGCAAAGACAACGTCGGCAGTATTGACGGCAAAATAGGCTACAGTATTGACAAGTGCGATATTTGAAAATCAATAATTTTGTTTTTACATTTATATTTCCATTTCTGTCAAAACCTAGAGACTGTCAAACATCAAAATGTCATTTATTAATATGTATTTGTGTCAAAATGACATAAACATTTTCCTATTCTATTTTGCCTGGAAACGCTTCCAACACGCTAGAGTGCATGGAAAATTGTCATCGGTTCTATTTCTAGCAGGCACACGTTTGAGCCACGCATGTCACGCAGGCAGTTTCCAAGCTCTAACTAGTTGTTAACATGGGACCAGAAATAAAAAGACACGCCACGCAGCTGACACACCCATGCGACGCATCCAGTCTGTGGCCGGCCTTATATGTCATTTTGACACAAATACATTTAATAAATGACATGTTGATGTTTGATAGTCTCTATGTTTTGACATAAATGCAGATATACATTTAATTGATTAATTAATTAATTAGTAGTAATTAAAAAACTAATATAATTATCGATTTTCAAATATTTCACCGGTCAATACATAACAAAATATTCTGTTGCCTATTTTGCAGCCATGCAGAGGTTGAGAAAGGCTACACTAGAAGACTTTGAACAGACTTCAAAAAGACTACAGTCTGACACCATTTCACATCTAAAGACTATCATCTCACATCTAACGTTAAAGACTGTCAAAATATATAAAGACTGGGGATCTTGCAAGACTACAACTAGATTTGTTTTGAAAAATTCAACCAAGCTAACTAGCTAGCATTAGCTGGTAACTTGAGGCAAAGTTTATTACAGTAAAATCGCTATTTATTGTAGACCCATTTTCTTTGAACTCTTCCCAAGTTGTGCATCCGATCGGCACCAAAATTAGCACATAGCCCACTGAAGCATCCACAGAGGGAACTGACAAAAAGTTATTAAAATTTGTTTGCTCCAATAGATGCAAAAATCCATCTCGTACATCGCAAATTTAAAAACCTTAGATCCATCCTGAATGCAGGGCTGTAGTACTCAAGTCCGGTCTTGCTTGCTTGCTAGCTTACTAGGTAAATATTATGGCTGCCTTCGGAGATTCCTATATCTGCGTCCACGTTGTCAACATAATACCTGTGGCATTAGTGCTCCTTTTGAGCCATCATTTTATTGCATGAAATAAGCTTTGCTCCTACGAGATGGGTGGGTTTTTGTTACGTTATAAAAAAAGCTAACGTTTGTATGCTAGCAGACATTAGCTAACGTTGCCGAGCCAGCTGTGTGTGTGTGTGTGTGTGTGTTCCCAAACATCTTCTTCCTGATAGATTTATTTTAAAATTCTGCAATTTGTCTCAAATAAAAAGAACATATGTTAAATTACACTCTGTTCATTGTTGTTTAACCAAACTTTAAAGTTTTTCTGAAAATACATGTATTAACCCATGTCCAAATAACAATAGAATACAATATTTTTTAGGGAAGCCATAAACCAACCATAGGGCTACACTCTGTAATACTGGTCACTTCATTTCTACACTACATCTGGAGTGAAGCCATGTTGTCATTTAGTTGCTCAAATGCTCAGTACAAGTACCTACTGTAGCAATATTATCTAGTAGCTAATATGAGTTATCACCATATAATATCAAGGGAATGTCTACACTCATAAATCCTGGGTGTTCTGTTGGTGTTTTTGCTTTTATAACAACAAATAACCCAAATTGATTGTCTTGATACTGTCTTGCATAAGACCTTTTTGGACTCGGTCTTGTAAATGTAAATGTGATGTATTTATATAGCGCTTTTCTAGTCTTCTTGAGTCTACTCAAAGCGCTTTTACATCATACAGGATACATTAACCATTCACACACATTCACACTCCAATGCGCTTGAACCTCCAACCTTCCAATTGGCAGGCAACCGCTCTACCGCTGAGCCACAGCCGCCCCGGTCTTGTCTTGGACTCAAACCTCTTTGGACTCAGTCTTGACTTGGACTCGACTAATCCTGGTATCCTGGTATCGGACTTGTCTTGGACTCGACAAAGGTGGTCTTGACTACAGCCCTACCTGAATGTAGATGAGTCTTGCCACGTTTGTACTCTAACTTAATAGTTAAATTTTCCGGACGAGTGGACTATTTTTGGTGTTCTGGAAACTACATGGATCCTGTGGAAACACGCATTTGTGTTTCAATTCTGCAGAAGAGAATGCAACGCTTTTCTTCTCAAGTCGACTAAACTTGCTCTTCACTGCCTGTGAACGGAAGTTTTTCCGTGAAATCACTGACGAGTGAGACAGAGCCGTTTGTTTACCGTGGAATCTATGGGCAAAACAAACGAGAACACACAGTAAGAAGGCTTATACGGAGCCCCCCGGGGTCACCTGAGAAAAACAAACTAAATCATGCATAATCCGTGCGCACGGTTTAGTTTTTTTTTTCTGGGCAGAGAAATATAGGTGTGTTTATTAATGTTAGTTACCGCTATTGTTACAAACCTTATTATGACATTAATGTGATTGATTAATAAGTGCTACAAGTTTTTGTTTATGAGGGGGAGGAATGTCACATCTATACAGCCTTTAGTTTCATAGGCCACCCAGCTGGGGTGGGCAGCGGCGTGTCTGCGTCACAGTGCTCTAAGTGGAAGTGAAACAAATGGACTGGACTCCAAATTCCACAGGATGCGGAATGGCTGCGGATCCGCTTCGGAACAGCGGCGGAGTCATTAGGTTCTATTTCGTATAGGCTTCGCCCTCTAAGGGCTACGCTATTGGGTTTATCCCCTTCGCGCATGCGCAGTCGTGAAGATTTTCTTTCCCGCCCTTGCGTCCAGCACGGGCCTCAACTACGTCCGCATTTACTGTATATGTACACAGCGGACCCGTTGTTCGTCTCCCACTTTTTCTTCAACCTCGCAGTATGAAGACAAGCTCTAGACTCTCCAGCGGTGCTCGCATCTGCCCCTCCTGCCGGACCGGCTACATCCTACCGCCGGACCTCCACCCCCGATGTGAGTCCTGCCTCGGCGCCGTTCACGCCGGCCAGGCTCTCACCCGCCACGCCTCCTGTCAGTTTTGCGCCCGCCTGTCATCTAAAGAGCTAAATCGACGGGCGGAAGCTTTTCTGGTTTGCCAGGCTGGTGGCGACGGGACGGCAGCTGGGCAGACGGACGGGAATCCGCGACACCCTGGAACCACTGGCGGACGGCGGCGTGACGAGCATGAGTCCGCTGGCTCAGTTCCCTCGGACTGCGCCTCCGTAACTGGTTTTCCTTCCTCCTCTGGGAGGATCCCCTCTTCCCCTGGGAGGATTGGGCCTTGAGACGGCGATCGATGCCCTCCCACTACAGCTCTCCCCGTCTCCCGAACGGCCAGGGGCACCGCTAAGCAGCCTTCCCTTTGCCCCAGTCGGCTCCAACCTCCACCGCTAAGGCTCTCTTCGCTGATCTGCCGGAGATCATCAGGAAGGCGGCGGAGCTGAGAGGCATAGCGCCCCGGCGGAGCCGCCAGCCCCGCTCGCGGCCTTTTGAGCGGGGATGTTTACGCCCAGGAGCAGCCCTCTTCACGGGCACCGCTCTGGCCGCGCTTCGTGGAGCTTCGGCCTTTTGTGGAGGAGGCTTTTTCACAGCCTGGGAAACTGAAGGCTCCCGTCTCTCGCTACGCCCCGTTTACTCGGGTTCAAGGCGACACAGACGCGGGTTTTCCCTCGGTCCCTCCCCTGGAGGGGAGCCTGGCGTCAATTCTGCTCCCGAGAGCCACCTTTTTCGGCCACCGGAAGCCCACGCCTCCCTCTCCCCAAGATCAAGTGTGCGCCCAAGTCACTGACCGGGCCCACCAATGTGCTGCCCAAGGGCTGGCAGCACAAAACAACATCGCCTTACTGGCCTCCGCCGTCTCCGCCATGGCCACAACCCCTGGCGCCCTCCCCTCGGAGCTGGCCACGGAAATTGGCAAAGCCATGACCGCCATCCTCACCCTGACCACGGCGTCCACGGTGGCGCTGTCCAGGGTCATGGCTTGGCAGACTGTGGCCCAGCGAAACATCTGGCTCCACATGTCCCAGCTGCCCGCGGAAGTTAGACGCGAGCTTCTGTACGGCCCCATAGCCCCCGATGGACTATTTGGGCCCCGCCTACAGACTGCCACGTCCCACCTCCATCAAGCGACGGAGGACGCGGAGCGGCTTCGGAGGCTCGGCTCGTGGAAAGTGGCTCCTCCACAGCCCCGCCGTCGACACAACGACCGCTACAAAAGGAAGCGCCCCACAGCATCCGCTGCGGCTGCGTCCTCTCAAGCTCCGGCTTCAGGGCCCCCACCTGGCCCCCCTCCGCAGCGGCAACCGGCACCACACGGCCGGCAAGCTGCGCGGGGCCGGAGGACCATGAGAGTGGCTCCCACCTGGTCCAATCCGCCTCCCGAGCCACCCAGCAAGCAGCAACGACGGTGGCAATGACGGGACGCGGGGATCGCCTGTCACTCCCCAGCTGAGAGTTGGAAACACAGCGGCCCTTTTAAGGGCCACACACTCACATCTAAAGAGCCGTTTCCCCTCAGCCGAACAGCCGTTGTTTGCTCTAAACAGCTAGCTGTTATGACAGCCGTTCCCCACACAACACACCAGACCGCTGCTGCACGCGGGGCGCCACTGCCTCCTCGCTATGCTGGCAACGGGAATGACCCACCCACGGCGGACGACGCCGCTCATCCACCTCCTCCCCCACGGCGATGCCGGCGGGACGAGGGATACACTAACCCAGTGGCCGCTCCCGCCCCACAAGGCGGCGGCTGGCCACTGCCCTTTCGAAAAAGCCCTACCAGGGGCTGGGCGACACGATCACTCGTCTCGCCCAGCGGCGGGATGGGCTCTGCGCTCCCTGCTCGCCATGTCGGTGAACAACACTCAGACATGTGCTCGCCCGCTATCAGAGTGCAGCGCGGCATGGGTCAGTTTGACACACATGGATTCATGGATGTCAAAACTGATAACACAGGGTTACACACTTCAGTTCGCCTCCCCCCCGCCTCCTTTCGCGGGCGTGTTGGAGACTACGGTATCATCCCTAGCAGAGTCAGACGCTATGACGTCAGAACTAGAAGGGCTGCTGTTAAGCGGAGCTATTTCCCGCGTCCCTCCAGAGGAGGAGAACGGGGGCTTTTACTCTCGCTACTTTCTCACACCGAAGAAGTCAGGGGGACTGCGTCCCATCCTCGACCTGTCACAGTTCAATCGATACATCATGGAGCGCCCCTTCCACATGCTCACCATCAAGCACGTGTTGGAATGTGTGCGCCGCCACGAATGGTTTACGTCCGTGGATCTGAAAGACGCTTACTTTCACGTCCAAATCATTCCCAGGCACAGGAAATTCCTACGGTTCTCCTTCCAAGGGGCTCGTTTCCAGTACAACCGGCTGCCGTTCGGGTACTCGCTAGCCCCCCGCACCTTTTCCAAGTGCATGGAAACGGCGCTCCAGCCTCTACGAAAGAGGGGCATCAGAGTCCTTTTTTATTTGGACGATCTGCTCATTCTAGCCCCCTCTCGGGAGCAGGCGGCGCTACAGACTATGGAGGTCCTGCAGCACCTGCAAACGTTGGGCTTTGCCATAAATTGGCGAAAGAGCGCTCTGGTCCCCGCACAATCAATAGTTTATCTGGGCGTGGACATAAACTCGATCACCATGAGAGCCAGGTTGTCGGCACCAAGGCAGGACGCCCTGACCTCTCTGTTGTCCCGCTTCAGGCCACACACAACAGTGTCAGCGCTGTCAGTGATGCGGCTCCTGGGCATGATGTCCGCGGCACACACGGTGGTTCCCCTGGGTCTCCTCCACATGAGGAAGATCCAAAGGTGGTTTCATCGCCAACGGCTCGATCCCGTTCGCCACAAATGGCGAACGCTGTCCATCCCTCATTCCCTCCGGTCAGACCTGGCATACTGGGGGAATCCCCGGACCCTGTCTTCCGGGGTTTCCCTGGGCAGAGTGACGTCATATGTGACGGTGTACACAGACGCGTCCCTCACTGGCTGGGGGGGAATGTGCGAGTCACAGGTGGTGGGAGGGGACTGGCCTCCTCCCCCTCTCCCCCACATAAACTGCCTGGAGCTGTCCACGGTGCTGAAAGTGCTGAAACACTTCACCCCGGTGGTGACGGGGAGACATGTCGTCGTGCGGACCGACAACATTACGGCGGCAGCGTTCATAAACCGCCAGGGCGGTATACGCTCAGCCCAGCTGCTGGAAATAGCCAGACGCCTCCTGCTATGGGCGCACAGTCATCTGCTGTCTCTCAAAGCAGTGTATATCCCGGGGTTTTGAACCGGGCGGCCGACCTGATGTCGAGGGGAGGGCCCTCCCACAAGGAGTGGAGATTGAATCCCACTATTGTTCAAACGCTATGGAACAGGTTCGGGGAAGCGAAGGTGGATCTGTTCGCTTCGCGAGAGAACACACAGTGCACACTGTGGTTTTCCTTGAGCGCACGGGACAACCCTCCCCTTGGCGTAGACGCCTTCTCCCACCAGCCCTGGCCGAAAACCCTCCTATATGCTTTTCCTCCGGTCCCGCTGATACCTCGCCTCCTGGAGCGCATCCAGGAAGAAAACCTGTCAATTGTTCTGGTGGCACCGGAGCGCACGAGCGCCCTGGTTCCCGACCCTCGTTCAGCTGCTGGTGGCTCCCCATGGCAGATTCCGTGGCAGGGAGACGCACTGTCGCAGCTGAACGGCGCAATCTGCCACCCTCCGGTGATAACCCAGAGGCTGTGGGGCTGGTTGCTGAGCGGGAACGCTTACAGAGATTAGGCTTGCCCCTGCCGTGGTGCGCACCATCCAGGGCTCCAGAGCCCCTTCTACCATAGCATGCTATGCAGGACGCTGGTCCGCCTTCCAGCGCTGGTGCACAGAGAGGGACGTGGATTCCACATCGTGTCCCCTGCCTCTTGTGCTGACGTATCTCCAAACTCTGGTGGATAGCGATTTGGCTCCATCTACAGTCAAAGCGTACGCAGCAGCCATCTCGTCCTGCCACGAAGGCTATGGTGAGAGGACAGTTTTTGCGCACCCCCTGGTGAAGCGTTTCCTAAAGGGGGTTAGGCGTCAAAAACCGGCTGTTCGATCCCTCACCCCCAATGGGACCTAGCTCTAGTGCTCCGGGCTCTGGGAAACCCCCTTTGAGCCTCTGGCACAAGCTTCTCTCAGAATGCTGTTGCTAAAAACGGTACTTCTTCTTGCTCTGACGTCAGCCAAAAGAGTGAGTGATTTATGTGCACTGTCAATTTCCCGTCATGCCTCTCCATTAGAGGGGACGGGAGCGCAGCCACCTTACAACCAAATCCCTCCTTCACACCGAAGATTCTAACTAGTTCTTTTCGGTCGAGGATGTTTTCCTCGAGGGTTTTTTCCCCCCGCCTCATGCCAACGATGCGGAGGAGGCTTCCCACCGGTTGTGTCCAGTGCGTGCTCTTTCTCAATACATTTTACGCACGGCAAATATCAGGAAAACTCAGCAGCTGTTTGTGCATTATAGAGAACATTCCCAAGGATCAGCCCTCTCAAAACAGCGTCTGTCTAACTGGCTGTGCGAGGCTATTACTCAAGCCTATAGCACGGAAGGGGCAGAGCCCCCCCGCGACATCCGAGGGCACTCTACGAGGGCTCTGTCGGCGTCTGCGGCTCTTTTTAAAGGCATGGCAGTAGCCGACATCTGCGCGGCAGCCTCGTGGGCTTCCCCGTGCCCTTTCATCCGTTTTTATCTGCGGGACATGTCTGAACCTTCCATGTCCCGTTCAGTTCTGTCCACAGTCATCGACACGTAATGCCGTGTTGGATGTATGCAAAAAAAAAAATTCGGATGCCCGATGTCGTTATCAATCTCACATCGACGCTGCGGCAACCCTGCTCTGCTGTCTCACCACTCCTGTTGGAGTATTTTTTTGTGAGACGCAGTTCTTAATCCCATACATGGTCATAATCACGTTACATGCACGGAGATAATCATGTCATTCCGTCGCATGCACAACAGGGTTATTCACGCACAATTCCCATCATGTTGCGGGCCTTATCAACCTTCTTTCAGGCCACGCCGTTGGCATGGCAGGCTTGAACAGAAGAATGACTGATTGAGCCTACATTGTTGTAGGGAAATGTGGTCTATGTTCGGCTTGTTGGCCCTGTGTCACAGGTGGCATAGACTACATCAGCTTCGCCCTAACCCAATAGCGTAGCCCTTAGAGGGCGAAGCCTATACGAAATAGAACGATAGTTACATGGGTAACTCCAGATTCTATTAGTATAGGCGTAGCCCTCTAAGGTACGGGCCACCTGCTCCTAGAACATTAGTTGAAGAAAAAGCTGATGTTTTGGGAGACGAACAACGGGTCCGCTGTGTACATATACAGTAAATGCGGACGTAGTTGAGGCCCGTGCTGGACGCAAGGGCGGGAAAGAAAATCTTCACGACTGCGCATGCGCGAAGGGGGATAAAGCCAATAGCGTAGCGTAGAATCTGGAGTTACCCATGTAACTATCGTTTCCATTAAAGTCAATGTGTGTACTTCCACAGACTGCGGAACGGCTGCATCCCAGCACACGGCAGATAGTGCGGGACAAGAGTTTGAGCACAGAAACAAAATAAAACATCCGGTTAATTTTCAAAATAAAATAGGCTGTCAAATATGAAATATGATCCGCCATGAGCGGCGGATCATATTTCCCTGCACTACACCTTGAAACATAGCACAGAGTTCTTTCCTCTCTATTCCTCTGGATGGAAACCAACTGTTGTTGTTTTTGTGGTTCTATTCTACATGAATTTGTGTGATCTTGTGGGTCCTTGAGACTTCAGCTGTCAGTCATGGCCGCAGCCGTTCCACAACAAATCTGGACCTGGTGGGTGTTGACGAACGGCGGAGCACGGAGCCGTCACACAGCGGAGTATGCAGAATGACTGCCGATCCGCAGCCGTTCTGCATCCTGTGAAATTTGGGGCTGAGGACATGTGATGGTGGTAACAGGCAGCACAAGGCGATAATTGTTTCCGGAGCTAAATGACGTTTCTCCCTATCAAGTTATGTTATTGTTATCTCCATATCTATAATTGTTTAACAAACAAACAGTTAATCAAGTGACAATATAGTAGGAGGCTGCATCTTTCAACAAAGGAAGGGGAGCATGCTGGCTAGCGAGGAAGTTGGGACAGCCGAGCCGAAGTAGCAGCAGAAGACATGGCACCCAGAATCGGAATGACAGCTAGGCCTCAGACCTTTTACCTTTTCAGGCTGCCTAGCAGTTAGCTCCTAGTATCAAATGTGCAAGCACAACCAACTACCTGTAGTAAAACCTAGACAAAGTGAGCAGTCCCAGGGTTGGTTATGCCGTCACATGCATGTGATATGTATGTATGAATCTACACTCACCTAAAGGATTATTAGGAACACCTGTTCAATTTCTCATTAATGCAATTATCTAATCAACCAATCACATGGCAGTTGTTTGCATTTAGGGGTGTGGTCCTGGTCAAGACAATCTCCTGAACTCCAAACTCCAAATGTCAGAATGGGAAAGAAAGGTGATTTAAGCAATTTTGAGCGTGGCATGGTTGTTGGTGCCGGACGGGCCGGTCTGAGTATTTCACTATCTGCTCAGTTACTGGGATTTTCACGCACAACAATTTCTAGGGTTTACAAAGAATGGTGTGACAAGGGAAAAACATCCAGTATGCGGCAGTCCTGTGGGCGAAAATGCCTTGTTGATGCTAGAGGTCAGAGGAGAATGGGCCGACTGATTCAAGCTGATAGAAGAGCAACTTTGACTGAAATAACAGTTACAACCGAGGTATGCAGCAAAGCATTTCTGAAGCCACAACACGCACAACCTTGAGGCGGATGGGCTACAACAGCAGAAGACCCCACCGGGTACCACTCATCTCCACTACAAATATGAAAAAGAGGCTACAATTTGCAAGAGCTCACCAAAATTGGACAGTTGAAGACTGGAAAATGTTGCCTGGCCTGATGAGTCTCGATTTCTGTTGAGACATTCAGATGGTAGAGTCAGAATTTGGCGTAAACAGAATGAGAACATGGATCCATCATGCCTTGTTACTACCACTGTACTGTGGTGGTGGTGTAATGGTGTGGGGGATGTTTTCTTGGCACACTTTAGGCCCCTTAGTGCCAATTGGGCATCGTTTAAATGCCACGGCCTACCTGAGCATTGTTTCTGACCATGTCCATCCCTTTATGGCCACCATGTACCCATCCTCTGATGGCTACTTCCAGCAGGATAAGGCACCATGTCACAAAGCTTGAATCATTTCAAATTGGTTTCTTGAACATGACAATGAGTTCACTGTACTAAAATGGCCCCCACAGTCACAAGATCTCAACCCAATAGAGCATCTTTGGGATGTGGTGGAAAGGGAGCTTTGTGCCCTGGATGAGCATCCCACAAATCTCCATCAACTGCAAGATGCTATCCTATCAATATGGGCCAACATTTCTAAAGAATGCTTTCAGCACCTTGTTGAATCAATGCCACGTAGAATTAAGGCAGTTCTGAAGGCGAAAGGGGGTCAAACACAGTATTAGTATGGTGTTCCTAATAATCCTATAGGTGAGTGTATATGCACACTATGATATTAACATCTATGCTGGTAACTACTTTATTGTTTATGTATGCATTGTGTTTTCTGTTTGGGTAAAGGATAACAAAATGTAAAGGGTTTAAAAACTTTGGAACAATATGTTCAAAATATGAACTCGGCTAATGATGAAATTGACACATTTAAACATAAATCTAGACTGGTGTTAGTTGGAATTTCTTTCAAAGTTTACGAAGAATAATAGAGGTTACACTAACAGGACATGCATGGATAGAGACATACCATGTAGGTGTTGTCATGTACTTCCTGGCCAAGAGCTCAAGACAGTATGCAGTGCTCTGATTGGCTGCCTCTCCTAGGACGATACCCACACATGCAGCCAATTCCAGCTCATTACCTCGGATATGACTTGACATTGCTAACTAAAAACAAAACACACACATACGCACACATTTTTAAAATCAGATTTTTGATCATTATAAATGATGACTAATGATAAAGAAGTCACCTGGAACAGAATTGAATGTGCAGTTTCATATGGCTCTAATATTCTTGTACAATTTGTATACAAACAAATGCAAATACACTGTATGTAACTAATGGTAACATGCACGGATTCTGGTGTGTACCTTGATGTTGTCCACAGCTAGGTGGCAGCATGCTGCCAGGACAGAGCATCCGTCCTGGAAGTACCACTCAGCTAGTTCCTGACATACCTTATGGAGGAGACTGGTCAGAAAAGAAGCAAATATAACTAGGAATGTTCATCAGAACACCTTATCTCACAAATATTTTGAGATTCATTTCAGAGAACAGTTTAATTAACCCAAATTCTTCTAGCAAGGATACCACGGTTATTTTGTATTCTGCAAGACTTTAAAAGAACATGCCGACTTATTGGAACTTTAGCTTATTCATCTTATCCCCCAGAGTTATACATACCCCTCTTATTGTCGTGCGTGTCATAACTCTGTCTGACGCACCTACCGCTAGTCTAGCTCGAGCTCCAACTAGCCTACTGCTCCAAACATTTTCCCATTTACATGTTGAGATTTGTATAGTCACAGCTTGTACAAATGACAAGGTCACATGAGACACAGTTGTCTTCTAACCGTATACATACTGAGAACTATTCTCAGAAGGTGAAGAACTGCTACTTGGGTGGAGTGATTAGCGCAACGCCTGAAAAGACAAAAACAAAATCAATGTACTAGCTAGTAGCAAACTAGCAATCATGGCTGACTTTGAGGAATTGTCAGAGGATTTTTACTTGGTATCAAACCAAGATCAATAACTATATTGTTTTTAGCCAGAATACACAGACAAGGAGTTACAAATTTTGGAAGCTTCTCAGATGCTGCGAGCAAATCACTCCACCCAAGTAGCAGAAGTAGCAGTGCTTCTTTGCCTTCTAAGAATAGTTGCCAGTATGTATATGGTTAGAAGATGGCTGTGTCTCATCTGACCTTGTTATTTGAACACACTGTGACTATACAAATCACAACATGTAAATAGGAAAATGTTGAAATTATTTTGTCACTTTTTGGGAGCAAAAGGCTAGATGGAGTCAGTAAACTCAAGGATCTGTGCTAAGCTAGGCTAGTGGGTGCGTCAGAAAGAGTTACGGCACGCACAGAGATGAGAAGCGTATGTATGGACTCTGTATCTGTATCTGGACCCGTATCTAACTCTGGTGGATACAGTGAATAAGCTAAAGTCCCAATAATACGGCGTGTTCCTTTTATGTGAAGAACGAAGAATGTTTTTTCATGTGATGCTCTTTTTTTTAGATACTATAATTAGTCAGTCCATTTGTCCAAATGAATTGGTATTCACTCAAATTGCATAAAATTAATAAACACTCAATATACACACAAATATGGGGTTTTAAAAATTAAGCATGATCCATTTACAATACAGTAAGTATTTAGATGGAAACAATGTATTTAGCCATATTTTGGCAAGAATATGAGTGAATATGAGAGTCTATGGATGGCCAAAGGATAAAAAGATTATTCTGATTATTAGGGCCATTTTGATGTTTCCAGTGGGAAACCTGATCACTGTTGGAATCCTTTAAAAGTGACATGGATCCAAGCTGATTGTAGCCTCTGTGTTCAGAATTTTCCACATTAAATTACCTGTTGCCTGCTGAACTACTTAGATGTTTGCTTTAATATGTCGGTCTTCTGCTGTAAACTGCAGTAAACTCTTATTCACGTAGCTGTAGTGCCAAGTGACAGAGATACTGAAGTATGCAGTATGTTAGCTGAAAGCAGCCTAAGTCCAAACGTATTTGTAATTGCCAGATTTGTGCTGCCCATTTTGGTCAATGTTAGTTTTAAGTTCAGTTAAAATTACATACCTAACTTAAACAATAACAGAATTTTATTATTGGTGTGTGTCTACTTTACCTCTGGTATTGTTGTCTGTTATCCACATCATTGGTTGTGTGGTTAACTGGGGAGCTTTGAGGTGCACGAATGTTCCCTTCAAACGCTCCCTAAACATATAGAATATCTGTTAAGTTAAGAATTTCTTAACATTTTTACAACCACCGTCATTACTTATTTATCCATCTCTTTTCTCTTCATGCACCATCTGTGGTCATTGGTTTAAGTTCTACTGAAAAAATTCTACTAAATTCTACTAAAAATACTGTTACCTGTCATCTCATCTCATCTCAACAGTGTGTTATCCCCTCCCCCTCTGTACCTGTGCTATTATTAAGGCTTCTTGCAGTTGTCCTCTGCCAGTGAAGAAAGTTACAAGTTTTTTTACGTCTCCTGTGGCGATGCAGTATGGGATAGCATCATCATTATCCTCAGCCATCAGCTGGTCAGCTCTCCTGTGACATGAGCATATTAAAGTTACATATTACAAATACCATAAACAACATACATCACGAATGGTTTCATTTGTGTTTTTGTTTGTATTATATTTATATTTATTAATGAATAATTTCAGTTAAAACCAAGCTGCAGGATAGTATTAATGTCAAGTTGACATTGTTTGCCAAACAAACATTCCTGAAACAATGTTCATGTGTCTTTGACTCTGCTGTACACACATTGTGTGTTGATTTTGTTTTTACATTTTTTTATTATAAAATTTATTATTTGTTATCTAAAATTATTAAGGGGCATGTTCAGCTTCAGCTGCTCTTTTTTCTCTCCCTTTTTTCTCTCTTGCTATAAAGCATAGTCTGAGTTACCCTTGCCACACAAGATCTAGCTTACCGTAAAAGGTATTTAGAGTGCATTACATTACATTTATCTAAAGCATCTTCCAATAAAAAAAAAAAAAACATTCACGCACATTCACACAACAATGGCACAGCATCGGGAGCAATCATGGGAATCATGGGTGGACACTTCAACATGTAGACTGCAGAGCCAGGGATCAAACCACGAGCTTCAGATTGGTAGACACCCGCTCTACCACCTGAGCCACAGCTTCCTAGGGTAAACAGTGTCCTGGGGAACACTTTTATTCCACAGCATTATACAGACGTAACACCCAAATAACTAATGTCTGTTTAGTAATTCATATTTTATCCTTCATTTTCTTTCCAGAAGCCATATTTGAGCACACACACATACATGTTGATTCATTTAAATGTTAAGGGGAAGATTAAAAAAGAGAAACTGGATCTGTGAATTCTCACAGAATCACTTTGTTAAAGACAGTGGTTCGCAATGCTTCATATGACCATCATAGCTTCAGACTACGCCTACCAAGAGCCTCGGTCTGTCCGAGGTTTCTTCCTAAAAGGGAGTTTTTCCTCACCAGTGTCACATAAATGCTTGCTCTTGGGGGAATTACTAGAATTGTTGGGTCCTTTTAAATTGTAGAGTGTGGTCTAGACCTACTCAATATATAGATAGAATAGAGATAACTCTATAAATAAATAAAATTATATTTAATTGAATTGCCCTATTGGGGGACTACCTGCTACACACTGAGCTCCTCTTTTCTCCTCTCTCTCGGAGTCCTTGTGCTTTCTGTCCTCGCAGATTTCCTTGGATTGTGGTGTTTGCAGTTGCTACCACGTGGAATTGCTCAACGCCCTGCACTGCTACTGTACTAGTATTATTTTTTTCTTAAAGATTTTTTGGGTGGCCTTTTAGGGCATTATTTGATAGGACAGCTTAGACATGAAAGGGGAGATATAAAGAGTGGGAATGACATGCAGCAAAAGGCCGCAGATCGGAATCTAAAGTTATCTTTAGTGTTAATTCATGCACCGTTCATCATACCAACTGCTATAATTATTATGAATTATATTTCTGTATATCTGTATTATGTTGGATTATATTATTAACAACAAAAATGTATGTGACAGTTATGACAGATGAAGTAGGTCTATACCACACAGAGACCTAACAATTGGTGCAACAGTGGCGAGGAAAAACCTTTTAACAGGAAGAAACCTTGAACAGAACCTGACTCTTGGTGGGTGGCCTCTGACGCTGCAGACAGACACTGAGACACCATTGTTTATTAAGCAAACATTTTTATCATCCTAATAGTTCACACTTGAACTTAAAAACACATGACATGACATTTTTTGTTCTGTTACTTTCATTGTTGCTTAGTTAAACGCTGAAAACACAATTTAAACATGGTTTACCTCTGCATGAGTTTCTTCCAGTACTTCATGGAAACTCCTGGTGCCAGAGATAATGCTTTCTCCCACTGAAAGAGAGATAATAATGCTAATTGCATTAGTTCCTTGGCAATATAATTTTTTTTTTCTTTTCATTCCTAAAATCATTATAGTGGATGTGAGCAAATATACTTCAAGCTAAGAACTAACTGGTTTGTCTGAACCTCTTTGATGATGCCCAAATGTCACTCCCAATAACCTCCTGTCAGAAGTCCTTCACCTTTATCACTAAGGCTTGTTTGGATATAATATATAGTTCTGTTAAATCTAGGTCTGGTATAAGATCTGGTATAAGAGGCTGATTAACGTATGCACACTTGTGGGTAATCTGTAATTTATAAAGGAAACCTTGCTTATAGGTGCCCAGTTTTATAAATATGATTTTTTTTGGGCTTTTGGGCGTACATACACTTGTAAGGATCCTACGCACAGTTTTATAAACAAGACCCCAGATCTTTCATGACGAAATGCTCTTCAAAAACAGTTGAAGGTCATAATTCTTGTTGGTCCACGTGTCACTAAGTCCTAGCATGTGGGGGAGCCTGACTATGTAGGCATTTATAGATGTTTAAGAGTTTAAGCTTTGCTAATTTAATAAAATTAAAAAACTAATTAATTTAATTTTTTTCCAACCTGGACCCCATTTCCCCATGCATGTGTCTGATGTGACCAAAAATGTATGAAAATGGTGTAAATTATAATTTAACATTTAACTTATTAAGAACATAATATGTGTAATCATAATGTGATCTTATCAGCTTTCTGTCCAAAATTTGATCTATTCTGGGATAGGGGAGAAGCGCTCTTGCTTTTTTTGTATTTCTTTAAACCAATCACAACCGGCCTGAGTGGATGTGACGCCCCAGATGCAGGGGCAGAGCCATTGCAAAATAGAGAGTGGAGACTGTCTGACTTTATCTAAGCACTGTACATCCAATAAAACAGACTAGTACCAACACACACACACACACACACACACACACACACACACACACACACACACACACACACACACACACATACCTGTCCCAGTTCCACCATTAATTCACAGTGTCTTTGAATCTGTCCCAGTCTCAGATAGATGTCTGCTGCTTCTTTCAACCTCTCCTCTTTACTTGGAGCTCCGATGCCTCCTCCAAATTTAGACATCTTGACTATAGTAAGCTCCTGTGCTTCAGACTGAAATAGAATGAATAAAAAAAACACTATTGGTACCCAAATACCTCCTGTTTGAAACATCTTGAAAAGACTTTGGTTAAATAGAACAGAAGAAAACTAACAGACTAACTAAAACATATTAGAAAAGGAGTTGGGACTATTGGGATAATTAGTTTGTGGATAAGGATTAGATAAAAAAAGCAAAATTGTATCTGTAGTTGCTATGTACGCTAGTACAAAAACAAGCAGATTTGAATTGTATAAAGATAAACTGTGAGAGACTAGAGAGACACTTCTAATTCAATTAAATTTTATTCATGGTATCAAATCCTAACAAAAATGATCTCAGGATACTTTACAAATAGTAGGTCTAGACCACACTCTATAACACCAACAGTACCAAAAATATGTGACTACAAAAACAGGAGAACCCACATTAAGTCGGTAGACAGGCACGTGCACACACCAAGAAAAGCTTGAGCACCTGCCCGTTTTCCTCCTTGAGAGAAAGTGCCCCTTTTTTCTAAATGCATGTTTTGTTTTGTATTAATAAATAAAGCATCTATATATTCTTGTTTGCACACACCTTCCCTGTCAAAACATGATTATACTACTATGATGAAATTTATACAGAAGAAGAATAAAAACATAGCGTGGTCCAGGGGTAACTGCAGGCCTCTTCCCTGTCATCTTCATCTGCCTCCTATTGATCACTCCCTGCCTCTGTCCCTTTCTCCGAATTTGCAGTATCCTCTTCATCCCTCACAGTCAATTCTTCCTTTTCCTCTCCTTCACTTATTTCTCCATCTCCTTCTGTGGCCTTCTTCTGCTCTGACCCTCATGGTCTCTCCAGTCTTCTACATTTCCCTCCTGTGTACTTCTCTGAATTTTCTTTGCAAAAAACTGGCAATGCACACAATAGTTATGTTTAGACTAGCCTACTTAATCCCATTATATTTGTTGCTGTAAGTAAGTGGATTCTGCTGCTTAACTAATCAAATAAAAATGAACAAGCACTGTGTAGTGTGTTATAATGTAACGCCACAGAAACGGCGACCCTCTGTAAACATTATGAATTCAAACATGCCAGGTTTTAATTCTTTGTGTTAAGCTGTCCTTGTCTTTACTAATATCCAAACTAATCAAAGGGCAGAATGCTGTTACAAATGCCAAGGGAGCGATTTCATTTTCACAAAGAAGCAGCTGGGCAATGCATTCTGGTAGCGTACTGGCGACTTTTCAAGAAGCGTTGAGTTGCCAGTTTATCATTTGCATAAAAGTGAGGTCCGGGGTACTTTCTGTTATCTAAAATGAAGACAGATTCAGCAATTACAAAGCTTATTCCATGCATACAATTGTTTTAAGAAAAAAATAAGCGAGAATGGCCAAACTAGCCGTCGTGTTGGTCTGTTTTGAAATCCGGTCAGTCAGGATGACAACATCCCCAGGACATATAGCCAGTTACCGTTACCACCTAGCCAGCAAGCAGCAAGCCACTTAACTCCAGTGCCGGGTGCTTACGACGCTAATGGCAGGTTAATGAAAAATCAGGAAACGGACCATATCAGACCCAGGCACCTGAGTCAGAACAGCGTCCATCCATAACGTTAGCTACATCTCCGTTAGCAGTGTTTGAGCCGAAAATCTCCTCCCTGCCAAATTTCTCCCACCTTTGCGTTTTGCTGTTTTTACAGTTAGATAACAGCAAAGTGAAGGGGAGATAATTCCGGTGTTCCGGTTTAACGAGAGTCCATGTTAACTGGCGACCGCCAAAAGTGTCTGTTGTTGTCGTAGTGACGACAGCTGTTGAGAACAGGAAGAGAATACGTAGCTGCCCGCGTGAAGGCCTTTTCATTAAGTTGTCATTAAAATGTTAAACATAACGACGCTACATTACCTCTCTGATTTGTCTTTGGAGTATAGTCTGAGGAAACTTGTCCGTCGCGTTTGAAACGCGGTTTTCTGTTAAGGAAAACAGTGACACAGCGTTGCTCTTCCTGCTAATGTCTAGAATACCGTTTATTGAATACACCTTTTCGTCTTCAGAGCCTGTTTAAGTAAACACATGTCACGTAGAAAAGTATTTAGCCCTTTTAAAAGTAAAAGAAAAAAATGAATGTAATAACTTGGATTCAAACTCGTAGCTGCCTTTGTGAGAAAATAACTCACAAGTTGCTTTTGCTCAGACATTGTCTTTATTTTGTTTGAGTCCCACAAAATACACACCTTGTATGTTTGTCAATTGTAAGCACGTTCAAATCAACCTGAAACTCAAATGTCCATCTCTGACAAAACAAATAATAAATAAACATGATTTCACATACACGTGTGTGCAGGATGCATAGTACAGTAGGCAACAGATGGAGAACAGTTCACATGTACAGTCATCGGACAGGAGCGCAGGCAGACGTTTGAATTTCAAAGTTTTGTTTGTAGTTCATTTCAGTCATGTGCAGCTGAGAACTGGAAGGAGTGGTGACCAAAGGAGGTGTTAAGTAGCCTATAACCTCAAGGTTGAAGCTACTAACACAAATAGCCTATATAATTTATATTAATGTTAGTAACTTAAGGCTACAGTGGTCACAACTGGATCTGACTGCCTCCTGTTTTAAAGATATGATGAGATAGCTGAGACTTATTTGTTTTCTCAGAGATGGACATTTGAGTTTCAGGTTGATTTGAACGTGCTTACAATTGACAAACATACAAGGCGTGTATTTTGTGGGAATCAAACAAAATAAAGACAATTTCTGAGCAAGAGCAACTTGTAAGTTATTTGCACGCAGTATTGCGTGGTCACAAGTTGATCTGGCTGCCTCTTGATTTTAAGAGACGCCGTGTGACGTTTGAGTTGATATAAGCCATGCCCAACACCTCAAGATACGATGTTATGGCGCGCTGCGTTAAACCGCTGAGACTTATATATTTTCTCACAAAGGCAGCTACGAGTTCGAATCCAAGTTGTTATATTCATTTTTTTCTTCTACTTTTAAAAGGGCTAAATACATTTCTACGTGACATGTGTTTACTTAAACAGGCTCTGAAGACGAAAAGGTGTATTCAATAAACGGTATTCTAGACATTAACAGGAAGGGCAACGCTGTGTTACTGTTTTCCTTAACAGAAAGCCGCGTTCCAAACGCGACGGACAAGTTTCCTCAGACTAGACTCCAAAGACAAATCAGAGAGGTAATGTAGCGTCGTTATGTTTCACATTTTAATGACAACTTAACGAAAAGGCCTTCACGCGGGCAGCTACGTATTCTCTTCCTGTTTTCAACAGCTGTTGTCACTACGACAACAACAGACGCTTTTGGCTGACGGTCGCCAGTTAACATGGACTCTCGTTAAAACGGAACACCGGGGCTGCTGGAAGATCTCTGTCAGCCATCGAACGTCCTTGCAGTTCCGGAGATTCCCCCAGCAATCCCCACCCACACCCGTCTCTCAGCCTCCTTGAGTAATGTTACAAACGTCCGTCTGATAACATCCAAAAGGTGACATTGACATGTGAAATATATTGTGATAGTGTTGTTTTTCGTTGCTGGCTAATATTAGCTTGCTGGCTCACTAGCTAACTGGTCAGCTACCAACACAAATCAAATTAAAAAAAATTTAAATATGTCGGGGAAACTGCAGCAATATTATTAGAATGACATGAATAAAAGTTAATACACTTGAATAGCTAAACTCGTCCGTGAACACTACAACTTCCACTATTCCACGCAACTTCCGTGTCATCAAAAAGTCTATGTTTACAATCCATTGTTTTGTTTGAGAGACCCCCTAGTGGCAGAATGGTAGATATTGTACATTTAAACAGACAACAACTTGCAGCAAACCATAGCTACTCACAGTTTTAAACTTGAGCAGGTGTTTCATGTGCATCACTCCCATACTGTAGCTGGCTGGTAGCAGTGAGTCATCCTGGCCGTTAATGACTGACACCAAGTCCCACAGGTTACTGCTGCCTCTTGGAGGCTGGCACAAGATAAAGTACACACAAATGTGTTCAGAAACACACACAAACACACATGCAGCGTGCACACTTACACAAAAAACAAGTAATATACACTTAACTACAAATAATAAACTATGCTCAATGTTAATTTTTAAAGCATTATTTTAAATTTGTAAGTAAGAATATGTTTGATAAGAAATGTGTATATAAGAAATTTACCAAAATATGTGTCTGATGTTGAGTGTTTTGCAGACCTGATGCACACAGGGAAAACATTAGATTGAAGGTGTTGCAGACAGTTTAGGGTTATTTTAAATGTATGTATCACTCTGTTGTGTAAATATCAATAGTACAAATTATACTCTTTTTTTGCCTTCTCTGGATGCATGAATCTTTATATGGTAAAATAAGAAAAAAGAATTAGAGAAAGTGGTTGGGAATATAGTTATTGTTTAAAATGAGTAAATAGTAAATTCTTAATATCTGCTTGTGTTTAAGTGTAATGCATTTGAATTGACTTTTAATGCCAACCAAAATAAAAGGTGGACCACTATTTCTGTTCTTTTAGTAAAGGAGCTATATTAAGGCCTTCACTTTTGCCATTGATTTAAAAAATTTTAAGTAGACATTTAATGAGCCTTTTGTTGACTTAACTTCTAATTGTACTCCAAAGTCAAACAGTTCAAATGAGCCTCATGTATGTTTGTTCGTAGAAATGAAAACTCCTTACATGAATTACTGAATATTAAGAAAGCTCCTACTCATTACCATCTAAACCCTTTAATAAGCTGTTGTATACACATTTGTATATCAAATCTGCTATTGTTCAAACATTACATCACTTTGAGGAAAAGTCTTGAATTGCACATTAAGGCCAGAAGAGGGAAGCTCTACAGAAGCTGGATGGACTAGATTTGGGTGTAAAATATCCTCCCTCATTTCCTCTCTATCATGCAAACTCCACCCAACTAATCAACCAAATAATCTAAACTGATCAAAATATATACTGTGCCAATAACAGAGATAACCTTAACAAATTAGGTTTGCAAAAATACATTGTTTTATACCATGCATTTGTAAACTGATTAGATTTTCAGTTCTATGTAATGTAATACTTATCAGCTTGGCACAGAATTTAGTAGTTTTTAATTAACTATAAAAACAAAGTCTTATATAGTTAACTCCATGGGTAAAGTGTAAACATGTTTAGCAGCAGAAACATATTACATGTTTGTACACACAATCTGAGGCAAAATCATATCCCGCTGTGTTGCGTACTGTAAGGTGCTGAAAATGCAGACCGCATCAAAAAGTGCAGACAATTCAGGTAACATGACACTGGTTAAGATGCCATATCATTACATCAAGTCATTAGCATCACATCTAACCATATTATATTATAAATAATGCAAAGTAAACGGACATTTTTTAGCTCTAGGCTTTCCTCAGCATAAAGACGTGGGTATGATCCCTTTTAATCAGCAGGCAACTTCCTTTGCTAGTTGTATTATCTTTGAGTCAGCCCCCATTAGATTCCAAGGACTATGGTGTTTTGTTCAGGTATATCATCACATAACATCACCAATGATAAATAAGCATTCAGAATGTAAGTACCGAAAAGCATTCAGAAAACCAGCGGAGCTTCTTGGCCCTGAGGTCAAAGCTCAGTTTATCCAACTCCTGCTTGATGTCTCGAGACACTTTACCACAGAGCAGTGGTGGTGACCCCGGAACCATAGCTGTGTCTGCAGACACACACAACCAGCATAGTTAAATGAGGTTTTAGAACAGAACACTATAAAATAGAACAGAGCTGGATTCTTTTCTTACCAGTGTTTCCTATTATCTTTTCCCAAGGCTGGTTGGTAAGGATATTCAGCAGCAGTGGAGAGATGAGGGGTGTAAGAGACCACAGCCTCACTGTACTGTCTCTGCTACAGCTGGCCATGGTGAATGGACGACTCTGATGACATGTTAAACCTAAAGACACACACAGTTAGGTTAGTGCATGTCATAAGAGAAATAGTGGGGTAGTATGGTGGTAGAGGGCTGAGGTTCAAAACTGAAGGTTGGCAATCATGTAATAACAAAAACCAATATGATGCATGCAATATGAGACTACAGCCATTCATATTCAATTTGAATAAATTTACTTCCATGTAACTAAGTTTTTATTTAATTTTCAGTGAAGAACCGTATTCATTACATAATGTAGTACTGTACTGTATTAAAAGTCTAGCAGGTTGTTTTTCCTATAGTTCTGTCTTACCATAGACATCAGCTCCGTGGTCGTAGACTATATCTAGACATGTACCATCTCTTGTGTCCCACACTCTGATTGTATAATCCCAAGAACCTACAAAATACAACATTTTACAAAAGAGTATACTCATTTTAAATTGGGCAGGGACTTTTTAGCAGGCAGAGATATAAATAAATATAAACTATTTATTTTTATTGCTGATATGACATAGCAAATATCATCATATGTACAAACATTTTACAAACACAAGCCATTCTTATTGTGTCTTATTGTCAGTTTAAACAGGAGGTAGCACAATCTCTGAATGTGAGGCCAGAAACTTTTGCTTTAATTACTAGTTTGAATGCTGTCCTACATAATCCAGCATGTTAGGTTCTATTGGCCACCAGGCTGGAATGAGTGTGCCTAACTACAGTGGTGTGAAAAAGTGTTTGCCCCCTTCCTCATTTCCTGTTCCTTTGCATGTTTGTCACACTTAAGTGTTTCGGAACATCAAACCAATTTAAACAATAGTCAAGAACAACACAAGTAAACACAAAATGCAATTTGTAAATGAAGGTGTTTATTATTAAAGGTGAAAAAAAATCCAAACCATCATGGCCCTGTGTGAAAAAGTGATTGCTCCCCTTGTTAAAACATACTATAACTGTGGTTGTCCACACCTGAGTTCAATTTATCTAGCCACACCCAGGCCTGATTATTGCCACACCTGTTCACAATCAAGGCATCACTTAAATAGGAGCTGCTTGACACAGTAAGGTCCACCAGAAGATCCTTAAAAGCTACACATCATGCCGAGACCCAAAGAAATTCAGGAACAATTGAGAAAGAAAGTAATTGAGATCTATCAGTCTGGAAAGGGTTATAAAGCCATTTCCAAAGCTTTGGGAATCCAGCGAACCACAGTGAGAGCCATTATCCACAAATGGCGAAGACATGGAACAGTGGTGAACCTTCCCAGGAGTGGCCGGCCGCCCAAAATTACCCCAAGAGCGCAGCGACGACTCATCCAAGAGGTCACAAAAGACCCCACAACAACGTCCAAAGAACTGCAGGCCTCACTTGCCTCAGTTAAGGTCAGCGTTCATGCCTCCACCATCAGGAAAAGACTGGGCAAAAATGGCCTGCATGGCAGAGTTCCAAGGAGAAAACCACTGCTGAGCAAAAAGAACATCAAAGCTCGTCTCAATTTCTCCACAACACATCTTGATGATCCCCAAGACTTTTGGGACAACATTCTGTGGACCGATGAGACTAAAGTGGAACTCTTTGGAAGGTGTGTGTCCAAGTATATCTGGCGTAGAAGGAACACTGCATTTCATAAAAAGAACATTATACCAACAGTAAAATATGGTGGTGGTAGTGTGATGGTCTGGGGCTGTTTTGCTGCTTCAGGACCTGGAAAACTTGCCGTGATAAAAGGAACTATGAATTCTGCTGTCTACCAAGAGATCCTGAAGGAGAATGTCCGACCATCTGTTCGTACTCAAGCTGAAACGAACTTGGGTTCTGCAGCAGGACAATGATCCTAAACACACCAGCAAGTCCACCACCGAATGGCTGAAGAAAAACAAAATGAAGACTTTGGAGTGGCCTAGCCAAAGTCCTGACCTGAATCCTATTGAGATGTTGTGGTATGACCTTAAAAAGGCCGTTCATGCTCGAAAACCCTCTAATGTAACTGAATTAGGACAATTCTGCAAAGATGAGTGGGCCAAAATTCCTCCAGGACGCTGTAAAAGCCTCATTGCACATTATCGCAAACGCTTGGTTGCAGTTGTTGCTGCTAAGGGTGGCCCAACCAGTTATTAGGTTTAGGGGGCAATCACTTTTTCACACAGGGCCATGATGGTTTGGATTTTTTTTTACCTTTAATAATAAACACCTTCATTTACAAATTGCATTTTGTGTTTACTTGTGTTGTCCTTGACTATTGTTTAAATTGGTTTGATGTTCCGAAACACTTAAGTGTGACAAACATGCAAAGGAACAGGAAATGAGGAAGGGGGCAAACACTTTTTCACACCACTGTAGTTCACAAGGCTGAAAAGCAGCTGTAAAAGAGCCAATTGGGGGGGTTATGTGGAGTTCAGGGAGAGACTAATTGAGAGAGCCAGCAGGAAAGGGTTGTGCTCCTGATTAAATTGACATTTGTACATGTTGTACCACTAAAAGTGACTAAAGAGCTAAATTTTACTGTCAGCACCTGGTGTCAGTAGGAGTCATAATAGTTAAACTTTTAAATAATTTGAATCAACTACCCTTGCAAATTGTACATATGTTACAGAGCTTACAATAGAGTTACCTGAACTAAACATCTTAATTTCTTTTTTAAATATTTAAATTCCAAAGAAAACAAAAACCAATACAAACACACAGCACAAGGACAGTACATCAGAGGTTACAGATAAAAGGATATACACACACACACACACTTATATGTATATATGTACACATTTTGCTCATTACAATGGTCTTCAAATAAACAAAAATCCATATGTCTATCAAGCTCCATAAACAAACATTGCATACAACCACATTAGCATTGCAGTTGCATGGCGATACGGTCAAAAACATCTGGAAGCGCAGAAAACACTTTGAGCAATCACGCCCATTCAAGTCAATGCTCCGCTAAAGATACGCAAGTCTATTCCAGGTAAGCCGTGGGGTGTTTGAACAGCCGGACAGAAAGTGAAACAGTGATAGCCTCTAGTCAATTTACCAAAAGACACCCCCCATTATCGTATATGTCTCCTCTACAACACTATGGAGAATAAGAGATTCATCTTGGAGTTGGAAAAATATAATAGACATCACAAATCCTTTTTATAAAAAGGACAACACCAGAAAAGAGAAGGAATGGAATTTAATTACAGGCGTGCTTGGAGTGGAAGGTAGATACCAGCTTAATAAACACATCATTATTCTTTCAAGCACTTGTGAAGACCAAATCTGTGAATCGAGCAGGCAAGACGCTTCTCTTCTAAGACGCTCCCGGTGTGGTATGGCGTGTGGCAGAAGATGGAACAAAACTGCGGCACAATCGGCATGTAGCACAGATGTGCCTGGTGGAAAATCAGCCTGTTACCTGTTAAAAGGTTCCTACCTAAATTGATATGTGACTCAAAGCACAATAGTGACACATAGGCAATGTATCTTACAAACAAAATACATTACATACTAGCTTCATGATTGTAATGACTTAAAGGCATTGGAAGATCAGGAAAAATCCTCTTTTGGCAAATCTGCCATCTTTTGCTCCACCATTCTGCTGTTGTATCTTCTACAAAGGAACATTCTGTTTCATAATAGATGTGTTGGCACTTGTAACCAAGTACTTCCTCCTCAGCGTGGACAGTGTATGTTTACCGCCACTATGGGTAAGCTACTGAATAATAATGATGATCAGCAAGATTTGGAAAGGAGATTTCAATGTCAGCGGGGAAACCCACAGTGAGCAGGCAGAATGCTAAACAAGTTGGCTCATATCTGATGATGAGAGCAGCTATGTGTTGATCCTTTTCAGAGAATGAGTGGATTTCCTCTGCCAAGGAGCCATTTATCAACCATCCTTCAACTCTCAGGAGCCCACATATGGTCCAACCTGTTTAGCACTCTGCCTGCTCACTGTGGGTTTCCCAGCTGACAACATAGAAATATCCTCTTCAAATCTTTGTTGCTGACCGTATTGAAAAGTGGCAGGCTCTGCCTCCAAAAGATTCTCTGTCAACAAAGGCTGCCCTTTTGGCCCTTGATTCTTTTGGTGCCTTTGAGCTACTGGTATACGCCTCCTGTGTATCATCTTCAAAAGAGCCTTTCTGACCTTAAGGAAACAGGCCACTGCTATTTTCAGCTTCCTCCTGTCTGAAAAGTAGACTATTAACCAATTGATAACATCATGTGAGTCGTCACATTAACAACATTCACTGTGGCTTCCTTCTTGAGCTCCAGGTCATCTGCTCCTATTGCAATCTACCCAACATTTTCCGGCCAGGCTTTGGTCCATGCAAAAACTCTGGAACATCATACCACCTATGGCCCTGCATGAAATCTCCAACCTTCAGTCCTCTGGATGCGTAATCGGCCGGGTTTTTCTTAGAGCCAGCATTTTGCTATTGGGATGTTTTGGTGGCTTCCCTTGATAGACCTTTCTCTTCTGTATCTTTCTTATTGAAATCATGATTATACTGCTGACTCAACATTTCTCCCAATCTTGACACAGAAATCCTGTTGACAACTGTTGAAGGTATGTTGCTGTGGCTACCTTTTAGAGTGCCTGTTAATAACCCCACCCAATGCTGTCCTTTTAGCATTGTGGCTGTTAATGATTGCTTCAATAAACTAGTCCACATTAGCCTTCATGCTGGGAATTTTAACAATTGACAATTGTTGTCTGAACTGACAGGCATTTTCTCTTGGGTGACTACTTTTGGTAGATAAGAAGTTGCTCTCTAACCCAGATGCTTCCAAATCGGGACACTCATATCCTGACACAACCTTTTCCTGTGCCATGATTTGCAGCAAAAGGTGCATTCTTCTGCCAGATGAGTCTTTTTGTGAGATGTTCTGAACAGAAGGTGACAGTACTGCCAGAATCCAGAAATGCATAGATGTTGATAATCCGGTCTCCTTTGATGGACTTGATTTGTACTGGAAGATGAAAAGAAGATAGTGATCCCTACTGACCCCTGGTGATCCTGGTTGGACGTGCTGACGTTTATGGTAAGTACACTGTCTCACAACCGCTGCTCCCGTGTCACAGATGCTATTTTTCTGCTCCAGCCAAAACATACTCACCTCTGCTTTGTTTAATTTTGCAGCTATTTGCTTGGATTGCATTTAAAACTACACTAGTAATACTCAAGCACTTAGTTATCTGCTCTTGCAGCAACTGCCTTGCTGATCTCATAATTGTTAAAACGCTGTTAGCTACTTTTGCTTAGCCATTAGCAATGGCTAATTCCTCTCCCTCTCCTGCACTCCCTTGCTTGGTGTGTCAAATGTTTGCTATTCATCTTCCTCCTTTAGTGATAAAGATACATGTAATAAATGTAGTTTATTTGCTGCCCTGAAGGCAAGGCTTAGTGAGTTTGAGGCACGACTCAGCACACTGGAATCAAAATTGTACGCTTCCGTAGCTAGCGGCTAAACCAGAGCCTATGGCTATCCTTGCCTTTCTAACAGTTTCTTCCCACTCAGTGATACATCCACGGAGAAACCAACTCTGGTTATTGGGAACTCTATACGTGAAGTTGGGGCTCCAGCAACCGCGGTCGTGTGCGTCCCTGGGGCCAGAGCGGTTGATGTGGAATCCTATCTAAAGCTGCTGGCTTCAGATGAACATGAACACAGTAAGATCATACTTCACATAGGTGGTAATGATACCCGATTAAGCAAATCGGAGATCACTAAAATTAATATTAGTCACTTTGTGCATATGCAACGACAATGTCGGACTCAGTAGTTTTCTCTGGACCCCTTCCAAACCTGATCAACAATGACATGTACAGCTGCATGTCATCCTTCCACTGCTGGTTGTCAGAGTGGTGCCCAGCTGATGATGCAGGCTACGTATATAACTGGAGGGTGTTCTGGGAAACATTTGGTCTGATTAGGAGAAACGGCATTTCCACTCTCATATCAAGAAATCTGACCGAATCTATTATCTGTCATAAACCATGATAACCCAACTTTGATCAGTAATCAGTAATCAGAGGTGCAGTGCTACGCGCTCCTCTATGCTTCCGTAGGAGCAGTCGCCCACTTATAGTTCCATAACCAGTGTCTGTCCCCCAACTCAGATCAGTTAAAAGAGGAGCTATACTTAACAAACTCGTTGGAATTAAATCTACCACTGCAATGATAGAACAGAATAGGAAAATTAGATGTGGACTATTAAATAATAGATCTCTGTCTTTTAAAGCAGTAATAGTAAACAAATTAATCTACTCTGTCTTACCGAAACATGGCTATGGAATGAAGAATATGTTAGTCTATATGTTAGTCTATATGTTAGTTTTGAAAGCTTTGCTCTTAATCTTCTACGTCCAACATGGAAAACATTACAGCCATTATAACATTAAAATTATATTTGTTCTTGTTTACCAAGCTCCAGGTCTGTATTCTGAATTTTTATCATGTGTAGTCCTTAAATCAGACAAAGTACTTATTGTAGGTGATTTTAATATGCATGTGGACGTTGACAACAATAGCCTTAGTATTGCAGTCAACTCACTACTGAATTCAATTTGTTTCAGTCAGAGTGTGCAAAAGGCCACTCACTGTTTTAACCACTGCCTCAACCTTGTGCTGGCATATAGCTTTGAAAGTGAAGATTTAATAGTATTATAGTTTTTATAGCGAGGCCGGTGCTACGGCCTGTTGTTCCCCTCAGAAAGAAGATGATTAGGCAAATTAAAACTAGCACCTCAGTATAACAAATCTCACGATAATTTAAAAAGTAAATGGCTGAAAGAATCTCGTTTAGATTGGCAACACAGTCTGAACACATACAGGAAGGCCCCCAGAAATGCCACAACAGACTATTACTTATCTCTAATATAAGAAAATAAGAAAAACCCAAGGTTTCTTTTTAGCACTTTAGCCAAGCTGACAGAATCACAGCTGTATTGTGCCATCTATTCCTATAGCTCTGTGTAGTGATGACTTCATGAGCTTCTTTAATGATAAAATTATAACTCTACTATAGTAAAATTCATTACCTATTCCCATCAACTTATAATGGTTCACCTTTAAATGCAGGACTGCTAGAAAAAACGACAAGACTTGACAAACCGATGGTTGGTCATTGTATGTTTGAATGAATGAATTTTCTTAGACTGCTTTTATCCTATAGACCTATAGAACAATTAATGTTAAAGGTCTTTCTTCATTAATTTTAAAAGGTTCTTCAGCTAAGCTACCTGCTAGATACCTGTCTCTTAGATCCCATCCCAACGAGGCTAATTAAAGAATTACCCGTGATTAACACTTCATTATTAGATATGTTCAATATGTCTTTATTATGTACAAATTATGTACCGCAGTCATTTAAAATAGCTGTGATAAAACCCCTTCTGAAAAAAACCACCCTCGACCCCGAGGTCTTAGTTAACTATAGACCTATATCCCTTTTCTCTCCAAGATCTTTAAGAAGGTAGTCACTAATCAGTTATGTGATTTTCTACATAGGAATAGTTTGAGGACTTTCAGTCAGGATTTAGAATGCATCATAGCACAGAGACGGCACTGGTGAAAATTACTAATGACTGCTGCAGACAAAGGACCCTCCGTACTTGTCTTACTAGATCTAAGTGCTGCATTCAACACCATTGACCATGCCATCCTGTTACAGAGACTGGAACATTTAGTTGACAATAAATGAATCGCATTAAGCTGTTTTAAGTCGTGTTTCGCTGATCAATCTCATTTTGTTAATGTTAATGATGAATCCTCCAGACACGCTAAAGTAAGCCATGACATTCCACAAGGCTCAGTGCTTGGACCAATTCTATTCTACTTATATAAACTGATTTTTACAAACTAATGTTAATTAATTAAAAAAGATCTAAGGTAAAGAAGATGATTGCATAAATATTCACCCCCCCCCCTTTAAAGTGAAGTCCAGCTAGTTGATGCTAGCAGTGTCACAATTAGTGAAATGGTGATTACCTGAGTTCAGCTGTTGTGTGTCAAGTGATTGTAGTACAAAGAAAACATCTATGTCTTGGAGGTCCAGTCTCTGGTTCATCAGTATTCCTACTACAATTGCAATTCAGAGATCATCAAAAGATCATTGAAAAGTACAAGTCAGGAGATGGCTACAAAAAATTTCCAACTCACGTGACATCCCACGGACATCCATGATTCAGAAATGGATGGAGTATGGCACATGTTTAAATCTGCCTAGAGCTGGCCATCCTCACAAACTGAGTGACCGGGCAAGGAGAAGACTGGTGAGGGAGGCCACCAAGACACCTACTCTGAAGGAGTTTAAAGCTTCAGTGGCTCAGATGGGAGAGACTGTACTGTTACCCAGTCAAAGCTGTATGGGAGAGTGGCAAAGAGAAAGCCACTGTTAAAAAAGCTCATATGAAATCTTGCCTGGATTTCGCCCAAAGGCATGTGCCAAGGTCAATTGAAAGAAGGTTCTTTGGTCTGATGAGACAAAAATTGTTTGGCAAACACCACAAACACACCATTTCCACCGTGAAGTGTGCTGGTGGCAGCATCGTGCTCTGGGGATGCTTTGCAGCAGCAGGCCCTGAAAGGCTAGTAAAGGTAGAGGGGAACATGAATGCATAAAAAATATAAAAAAAATAGAACAATATTGCCAAATCCTGGAGGATAATCTGACTCAGTCTGCAAGAGAACTACAACTTGGGACAAGACAGACAACACCACCTAGCATACAGCAAAAGCCACACAGAAATGGTTCAAAGACAACAAGGTGAATGTTCTGGAGTGGCAAAGTCAAAGCCGAGCTCTCAATCCAATCGAGAATTTGTGGCTGGACTTGAAAAGAACTGTTCACACCTGATACCCAAGCAACCTGACAGAGCTTGAGCTGTTTTGGAAGGAAGAATGGAGAATAGCCATGTCCAGATGTGCCAGCCTGATTGAAACATATCCACACAGACTAATTGCAGTCAAAGGTGCATCTACTAAATACTGACCTTAAGGGGGTGAATATTTATGCAATCATATTCTTTACCTTATATATTTTTAATTAGTTTGTACATTAGTTTGTAAAAATCCGTCTTCACTTTGATATTAAGAGTTTTTTCTTTTGCAAATTCTTGTCAAAAAGGCCAAATTATATTCACCATGATTTCATGTATAAAAGAAACAATAAGGTGAAACATCCAGGGGGTGAAAACGTTTTTTAGGCAGTGTTACCTCTAGGCAATATATTATTAGGAAACACTCAATTAACTTTCACTGTTATGTGGATGACACACAATTATACCTATCAATCAAGCCAGACAAAACCAGTCAGTTGGTTAAACTTCAAGCATGCATTAAAGATATAAAATCACAGATGACCTACAATTTTTTGATTTTAAACTCAGACAAAACTGAAGTTATAAACCCCTCCGAACCTCATTATCCACTCTAGATGGTATTGCCCTGGCCTTCAGCACTACTGTCAGAAATCTAGAAGTTATTTTTTATCAGGACGTATCCTTTAATGCCCACTTAAAACAAACCTCAAGGACAGTCTTTTTTCAACATGGTAACATTGCCAAAAATTAGGTACATTCTGTCTCAAAACAATGCTGAAAACAAGTCCATGCATTTATTACTTCCAGGCTGGGCTATTGTAATTCCTTACCATCAGGCTGCTCAAATAAGTCCAGAATGCAGTTACTTCGAACAGTTACTTACTTAGAATGGGAGCCAGAGCCTTCAGCTCCTCTCCAGCTCGCAGTCTGTGTTTGGGAGGCAGACACTGTCACCACATTTGAGAGTAAACTTAAAACTTCCCTCTTTGATAAAGCTTATAGTTAGGGAGTGAGGAGTTGCAGCGTTTGCCTAGACAGGAACACTGGAGGTGAAACATAAAGGAGAATGGAGACCAGTGATTGGTTACTCTAACTCTACCTGGACCCTGCAGCTGCTGCCTGCAGAGGGTCAGACTGTGGCTCTGCTGTTTCTGTAGTAGAGAGAAAAGACTCCTCTGACAAATCTGTGTGGTTGATTGGGTCTGACTGTGTTGGGTCTGGATCTGCTCTGAGGGAGTGTGCAGAATCAGATTCCTCTTCCTCCTTCCTTAATCTCACCTGCACGGTACCCATGGTGCAATAATTTACAGCTGTAATTTGTTAATGTTGAAAAAAGTTAGCAAACAGCAGTAAAACAAAGAGCAGACCTAGACCCTGACCTCATGGCAGTGGAAGTTACCCGTTAGCTAGTATATATTCTTAACGTTCCACTTCCGGGATTGCTCCGGTGCTGCAGAAAATTCAGCCGGAGGCATGTATTTTCTGTTTCCTTCCTCTTTCTTTCTATTTGAATTTAAACTACAGTGAATTTCTGAGGACTATGGTTAACTACTCCTGAGATCTCTGCATGGTAAATCCAGACAACTAGCTAGACCATCTCTCCAATCACAGTTTTCTGTTGCACGTTCAGCAATGGTGTTTCAAGAGTAGCTCCTTTATCCTGGCGCAGGTGAATGAGCTAGACCTTAGCCGACTGTACACGTGTCCATCAAGCTCAATAAACAAACATTTTATACATCCACATGAGCGTTCGCATTCAATACGGCCAATAACTACAGTGAGGAAAATAAGTTTTGTCTATTTAGGTAGAAACTTTTCAACAGCCAACAGGTGTGCTGTTAGTTGGAGGAGCACAAATACAGTGAGGAAAATAAGTATTTGAACATCCTGCTATTTTGCAAGTTCTCCCACTTAGAAATCATGGAGGGGTCTGAAATTGTCATCGTAGGTGCATGTCCACTGTGAGAGACATAATCAAAAAAAATAAATCCAGAAATCACAATGTATGATTTTTTAGATTAGATTAGATTATACTTTATTTATCCCACAACGGGGAAATTTCCTTATTACAGCATCAGCATTATCTTCTATACAGCAAAAAAAACACACAAACAAGTAAACACACAAGAAATACAGGCAAAAACAATAAACATAAGGTAGACAGAAAGTAAGCAGAATGGCGTCAAATAAAGGCATTTTAAGTATATTTTAAAGTGTATTTTAAAGTGCGGCCATGATACAAGAAAACAGTGTAATATTGCAGTGTAAGTGACGTTAAAATTAAATTGAATGTGTAATTGGAGTAATAAAGCAAGAGTCTGTAGCACAATATAAATTATATTAACCTGTGACTATAAATATTGAAAAGTAAGTACTTGTAATAAAATAATATAAATACCGATAATAAATATAAACAGAAAGTGTGTGGTGTAGATGGGAGATAAAAAGGAACAGAAACTACAACATTATCAGGTAGTGCAGGTGTTGTAGAGTCTGACAGCGGCCGGGATGAAGGACCTGCGGTACCTCTCCTTCTTACACCGTGGGTGTATCAGTCTGCTGCTGAAGGAGCTGCTCAGGGACCCCACAGTGTCATGTAGGGGGTGGGAGGTGTTGTCCATGATGGATGTCAGCTTGGCTAACATCCTTCTCTCCCCTACTTTCTCTATGGGGTCCAGAGGACAGTCCAGGACAGAGCTCGCTCTCTTGATCAGTCTATTAAGTCTGCTCCTGTCCCTGTCCGAGCTGCCCCCCCTCCAGCAGACCACGGCATAAAGGATGGCAGAGGCCACCACAGAGTCATAAAAGTCCTGAGGAGAGTCCTGCACACTCCAAAGGACCTGAGTCTCCTCAGCAGATGGAGGCGACTCTGGCCCTTCTTGTATAGAGCATGGGTGTTATCAGTCCAGTTCAGTTTATTGTTCAGGTGAACACCCAGGAATCTGTAGCTCTCCACTACCTCGATGTCCAATCCCTGGATGCTCACCGGTGAGAAGGGGGATGTTTTCCTCCTGAAGTCAACGATCATCTCCTTTGTCTTGCTGGTGTTAAGCTGGAGCTGGTTGAGCTCACACCAGCTGACAAAGTCCTTGATGACCGACCTGTATTCCAGGTCGTTCCCTCAGAAACACAACCAACAACGGCTGTGTCATCGGAGAACTTCTGGATGTGGCAGTGGGTGGTGTTGTGCGTGAAGTCAGAGGTGTAGAGGGTGAAAAGGAAGGGGGAGAGCACCGTACCCTGAGGGGCACCTGTGCTGCAGTGTACCACATCAGACACACAGTGATGGAGCCTCACATACTGTGGTCTGTTGGTGAGGTAGTCCGTAGTCCATGCAGCCAGGTGTTGGTCCACTCCGGCACTCTCCATCTTCACTTTGAGCAGCGAAGGCTGGATGGTGTTAAAAGCACTGGAGAAGTCGAAAAACATGACTCTCACAGTGCTCCCGCTGTCCTCCAGGTGGAGCAGCGATCTGTGCAGCAGGTAGATCACTGCGTCGTCCACCCCAATCCCAGGCTGGTAAGCAAACTGCAGGGGGTCCAGCTGTGTGCCCACCAGGGGTCGAAGGTGACGCAGGATGATCCTCTCCATGGTCTTCATCAGGTGAGAAGTCAGGACAACAGGCCTGAAGTGGTTTGGCTCTCTGGGGCGCGGCGACTTCGGTACCGGGACAACACAGGAGGTCTTCCACAGGGCTGGGACCTTTTCCAGGCTCAGGCTCAGGTTGAATAAGTGCCTGAGCACACCACAGAGCTGGTCAGCACAGTCCCTGAGGAGACTTGGGCTGATGCCGTCCGGTCCCGGGGCCTTCCTAGCCTTGATCTTCTTCAGTTGACTTCTCACCTGATCATCTGACATGGAGAAGGGGGTGGAGGATGACTGGGGTATGGGGATGGCGGGAGGTGAGAGATTCAGGGAGGGAGAGAGGGGGGTGGTGAAATGATGAGTGGGGCGAGGGGGGAGGAGCGGGCTGGTGGGCTTATTGTTGAGGGTTGTCGAAGGTGGCAGGCTGAGGAGGGGGGGGGAGTAGGCCAGGGGAGGTGTGAAAGGTGTGAGAGAGAGGGCTGAGGGGTGTGAAGAGGGGGGCGAGGCGGCAGAGTCAAATCTGTTAAAAAACAGATTCAGCTCATCTGCCCAGTCCTTGTCCCCGCTGGCTTGGTTTCTCCCCAAACCTTTGCCGTGGCCGGAGATGTTCTGCAGCCCTCTCCAGACGTCCCTGGCGTTGTTCTGTACCAGGCTCTTTTCCAATTTCCTCCCGTAGATTACCTTCCCCTCCTGATCCTGAGCCTGAGTTCCTTCTGGACTCTGCGCAGCTCCTCTCTGTCTCCTGATGCAAAGATCCTCTTCTTCTCATTTAGCAGAGCTTTTATCTCAGAGGTCACCCAGGGTTTGTTGTTGGGAAAACACTGGACCAACTTGGAGGGCACAGTGTTCTCCACACAGAAGTTGATATAGTCTGTGATGCATTGTGTCATACTGTCAATGTCGGTACCATGGGGGGTGCAGAGTGCTTCCCAGTCTGTAATTTCAAAGCAGTCTCTGAGCCTATCACTTGCCTCCTCAGACCACTGCTTCACAAGCCTCTTCACAGGTTGTTGTTTGGTCACCACAGGGGAGTAGTCCGTGACCAGGTGGACGAGATTGTGATCAGAGCGGCCGAGAGGGGGGAGGGGGGATGAGGTGTATGCGTCTTTGATGTTTGCATACAATAAGTCCAGAGTTGCGACGCCCCTGGTGTGGCAATTAACATACTGGGTGAAGGTGGGTAGAGCAGAGGACAGGGAAGCATGATTAAAGTACCCCGGAGATGAGGAGAAGGGAATGGGGGTGCTGGTTTTGAAGTTGAGACACGACAGTGTGAATCTGATCTGTAGCTGCAGCAGCGACCGCCGAGGGGATGTACACGGTCACAGCGATAACCTGTGAGAACTCCTCGGGAGGTAGTATGGCCGCATGCTAACAGCTAACAGCTCCAAGTCTCTGGTACAGAGTTGCTCCTTCACACTGATGTGTCCCGGTGGCACCACCTATCGTTCACAAACACAGCAATACCCCTCCCTTCTTCTTACCGCTCTCCGTTGCTTTCCTGTCCGCTCGCAAAAGTTTAAAACCATCCAGGGTGACGTGTGTGTCGGGAGAAAGTTCACACAGCCAGGTCTCGGTGAAACACATGAGACTGCATTCCCGGTACTCCGTCTGCAGTCGGGTCAGCGCCGTCAGCTCCTCCATCTTATTGGAGAGAGATCTAACGTTCCCCATGATGACAGACGGTAAACATGGTTTATACCGTCTTTTCCGCTCCCTGCGCTTCACACCCGCTCTGCTCCCTCTTCTCCTTCTCCGTAACTCCTTTGGGATCTCTTGCCGCTCCGCACAGAGAAGGGGTGTGTGGCGCAGGGCTAACAGCTGATCCCGGGTGTAGAACAACGGGGCCGTCGATGAGTGGGGTGCTTTGATGGATGAGTTTCCCGTAGCTGAGCCAAAAAGTTCCAGAAAGAGCAAGAGACAAGCTACGAACGTAACAATATGAACATCCATAGCTGCCACTTGCTTAAAGTGTCGATGTGACAACGAAAAAAATAACAAAAAAAGACAAAAACACCGTAAAAAACACTAAAAAGATGTATAAAACTGCAGAGCTGCTGTAACGAGCTGCCACTCAAGCGGCGCCATTTTTTCTGTCATACTATTTGTATGTCATACTATTTGTATGATACAGCTGCAAATAAGTATTTGAACACCTGAGGAAATCAATGTTAATATTTGGTACTGGCCAAATAGACTTTGTTTGCAATTACAGAGGTCAAACGTTTCTTGTAGTTTTTCCAACAGGTTTGCACACACTGCAGAAGGGATTCTGGCCCACTCCTCCACACAGATCTTCTCTAGATTAGTCAGGTTTCTGGGCTGTCGCTGAGAAACAGAGTTTGAGCTCCCTCCAAAGATTCTCTATTGAGTTTAGGTCTGGAGACTGGCTAGGTCACGCCAGATCCTTGATCTGCTTCTTCCAGAGCCCCTCCTTGGTTATCCTGGCTGTGTGCTTCGGGTCATTGTCATGTTGGAAGACCCAGCCTCGACCCATCTTTAGCTCTAACTGAGGGAAGGAGGTTGTTCCCCAAAATCTCGCAATACATGGCCCCGGTCATCCTCTCCTTAATACAGTGCAGTCGCCCTGTCCCATGTGCAGAAAAACACCCCCAAAGCATGATGCTACCACCCCCATACTTCACAGTAGGGATGGTGTTCTTGGGATGGTACTCATCATTCTTCTTCCTCCAAACACGGTTAGTGGAATTATGACCAAAAAGTTCTATTTTGGTCTCATCTGACCACATGACTTTCTCCCATGACTCCTCTGGATCATCCAAATGGTCATTGGAAAACTTAAGACGGGCCCTGACATGTGCTGGTTTAAGCAGGGGAACCTTCCGTGCCATGCATGATTTCAAACCATGACGTCTTAGTGTATTACCAACAGTAACCTTGGAAACGGTGGTCCCAGCTCTTTTCAGGTCATTGACCAGCTCCTCCCGTGTAGTTCTGGGCTGATTTCTCACTTTTCTTAGGATTATTGAGACCCCACGAGGTGAGATCTTGGATGGAGCCCCAGTCCGAGGGAGATTGACAGTCATGTTTAGCTTCTTCCAATTGCTCCAACAGTGGACCTTTTTTCACCAAGCTGCTTGGCAATTTCCCCGTAGCCCTTTCCAGCCTTGTGGAAGTGTACAATTTTGTCTCTGGTGTCTCTGGACAGCTCTTTGGTCTTGGCCATGTTAGAAGTTGGATTCTTACTGATTGTATGGGGTGGACAGGTGTCTTTATGCAGCTAAGGACCTCAAACAGGTGTATCTAATTTAGGATAATAAATGGAGTGGAGGTGGACATTTTGAAGGCAGTCTAACAGGTCTTTGAGGGTCAGAATTCTAGCTGATAGACAGGTGTTCAAATACTTATTTGCACCTGTATCATACAAATAAATAGTTAAAAAATCATATATTGTGATTTCTGGATCTTTTTTTTTAGATTATGTCTGTCACAGTGGACATGCACCTACGATGACAATTTCAGACCCCTCCATGATTTCTAAGTGGGAGAACTTGCAAAATAGCAGGATGTTCAAATACTTATTTTCCTCACTGTATTTGTGCTCCTCCAACTAACAGCACACCTGTTGGCTGTTGAAAAGTTTCTACCTAAATAGACATGGTTTTATGTTAAAAAAAAGATAAATAAGAACATATACATTCAGTACAAGCAAGAAAACCAACAAAACAAAATACTAACAAAATGCAAACATATGCAACTTTCAAAATTATTGTAAATGATTCAAATAAGGATTTTCATGTTCGAATAGGAGTAGGAAAAAGTTAAAAACAGCTTGTATAAAAAAAAATTGAACTGGGAAATAAAAAAAAAATACTTTAAGTGACATACCTGAAATGAGAAGGTAAGGAATCTCTGTGTTCCACACCAAGCCTCTGACAGGAGCTGTATGACCACTTAGAACATTGATACACGCATCCTGTGTGTAGTCCCATATACGAACAGTCCTGCAGTGCACAGACAGACACACAGGGTTTCTCTTTTAATCCATTTGAAATTATTACTTAAAGGCCTACTTAAAGGCCTGTCTGTTTTAAAGGCCTGCCTGTTTTCTTTACTGTATGAAAAGCTGGTATATTCACAAATGTGATGTCTGACACGAACGGGCGCTATGTCATTGTCACAGGTAAAATAGGAGGAAATAGCCTGAATTTGACAAATGTGTATGGCCCAAATTGGGACAACGGTAACTTTTTCAAGAACTTTTTTTTTCTCTCTCTGACTTGAACTCTTGACTTGAACCAATTCATTCTTGATGGTAATTTTAATTGCTGTCTTGACCCTTCACTTGATCGATCATCCAATAAGCCCTCTGTTCTATCCAAATCATCAAAAGTAATTCAATTGTTTATGGAGCAATATGCAATCATAGATGTCTGGTACTTTCTCAATCCTGGTACAAGACAGTTTTCTTTCATCTCCCCTGTCCATGGCACATTCTCCCTCATTGATTACTTTCTCATTGATCGCCATCTCCTCCCATCTATCATACTCCTACAAGACCATTGTGATACCAGACCATGCAACAGTAGTTGTTGACATCTCTCTTCCTGGTAGATCTGTGTCACGTTCCCCCTGGCACTTAAATTCTTTATTGCTTTCTGACCCAAACTTTGTTATGATGCTTAGTGATCGCATTTAATTTTTACTAATTTAAAAACAGATAGCATCAGCAGCTATCTGGGAGGCATGCAAAGCCTACCTGCGACGAGAGGTAATATCTTACTCTGCTTATCAGAAAAAGATCATCTCTGAGAAAAGTACTAGGCTTGCTAGAGATACTGTCTATCAGAACTTCAGCCAAAATGTGCGGTTTCTCCCAGTGCAGATCTATCAAAAGAATAACTTGTGTAAAAGGCCAAATTCAACGTCCTGGCTTCTAATGACGCTGCAGAATCACTGTTAAAATGACGTCATAACTATAATGAGTTTGGAGATAAATCAAGTAAACTGTTGCACACCAAATCTGAAACACATTACTCAGATTAGTACTACTAATGGGACAACTATTAATCCACAGGTAATCAACAATCTTTTGAGAAACTTTTATGCCACGTTATATACCCCTGAATGCGTAGCTGACGAGACACAATATGAACAATTTTTCAACTCCTTAGAGATTCCCTCTATTGACAGTGTATTGTTGTCTAGACTTGACAATTGGTGAACTTAGAAGTGCTTTAATGCTAATGCAGAGTGGTAAATGCCCAGGGCCTGACTGTCTCCCAGCTGAATTTTATTTGACATTCTCAGATCAATTAGCGCAAATTTTGCTTAACATGTTTAAATGTTATGCAAAATGGCATACTTCCCCCACATCAAGACTGGCCATCATCTCTCTCCTCTTAAAAAAAAGACAAAGACCCACTTTCCTGTGAAGCTCTTGGACAAAATGCTGGCTAGGCATCTGGAGTCTGTTCTACCAGCTAGTGTCTCTGCAGACCAAACAGGGTCTGTTAAAGACAGACATTCTTTTCATAACAAAGTGGTTCCATGAATGCAGAGAAGGCATTATACTATGTAGAATGGTCCTACCTGTTCTCTCTGTGTTAAAACACTTTGGCTTTGGTAATACATTCATATCAGTGCTGTCAAAAGATTAAATTATTTAATCTTGATTAATCGCATTAATATCATTTATCTCGTAATAATTGCACATTTTTATCCATTCTAAATGTACTTGATTTCTTTTTGTCCCATTGTTTTTTTTCATTTAACCCTTGTGTTGTCTTCCTGTCAAAATTGAAAATTAACACTTTTGTTGAAGCTTTCTATCAATGTTTTTAAGTTTTTCTTATGTTTATGTCCCTTTTTTCATCACTTTTGGCACTTTTTTCAATGTTTATCACCTTTTTTTGACATTTTCAACACTTCATAACACTAACTTATTAACTTTAGTTTTATAGTTATTTTTGGAATTTATGGTCAATAAACCTCATTCATAGAAAATTATACCTAATATTTGAGTTAGAAAAGCAGAAATGAGACTAAACTCACTAAAATTAAAGGAATGTATGTTGATGGATAATCACAGACTGGAATATGTCAACTTTTACTAAATACTATTTCGAAACCATTTTAATTTTTTTCTCAAATGCTATAAAATTGAATAAGACAACCCAAAATTAATGAAAGTAGAGACTTGTAATTGCCAAAGAGCGTTGTGTGGAATCAGTAATGTTATTTTGGGAAATTACAATTGGGTAGTTAAAAAGAACATTGATAGGAAAACGGGTCAATTTGACCCAAGGACAACATGAGGGTTAAATGCTATTATCAACATGGAAAAGTGGATTGGCTGGCTTTGTGCAATTTGTGGCTTTTTTTTTATTGAAAACAACATTGGCATATAGCCTACTGTAGTGTTCAATTTCACACGCAACATTCTCACTTTGAGCAGTCATTCACACTTGGAGCAAATAATCTCAAACTGCCAAGCACTTGATGGCCAAGCACACAGCACAAGTGGTATTTCAGAGTGGACTTGCTGCAATGATAGTTCAGTTCACAACGACAAAACCCACAGATCACTTTGGTCTTGTCAAGTGAAATAATGCTGATTAATGCTGCAGCCATAGCATATCCTCTATATGACCTGCCTTTCAAAACTTTTCCTGAACATTTTAAATACTTGGGTGTCTGTATAACCAAAAACTACTCAGTATTATATATGTAAATGTAATTTCTCCCCTCTTCTGGCTAGGCTAACTCAGGATCTCCAGCGGTGGTCTCTCTTGCCACTCTCTCTTGCTGAGCGGATGAACCGTGTTAAAATGAATGTACTCCCCAAATTTCTGTATTTTTTCCAATGTATACCCCTTTTCCTTGCCAAACATTTGTTTCAACCTCTTGATAACACAATTTCTATGGGACAAGAAGGCACCTAGAATAATAAAAAAAAAAAAAAAAAAAAAAACAATCACTTTACAAAAACCTAAGGAGCTGGGTAATCTGGCCTTCCCAAATTTTTTATGTTTTACTGAACCTGCACCAACCCCCACCCTAGCTACAGGTTGAGGCCTCATGTGGCTTCTCATCTCTGATGTCCCTCCTGTGCTTCCTCCCTGACTACATCACCGTCTGTGTACTCAAATAGCATTGCTGTTAAAAACTGTCTAAAAATCTGGGCACAATTCAAAAAACCCTTTACTTTGCATTCTATACCTGGTCTGGCTCCTGTATACTCCAATCCCCTGTTCACTCCTTCCATTATTGCCTTCTCAATCTGGAGAGACAAAGCCTTACCTAAAAAGGTACCATATCAAGAATTTACAATACTCTTACGCACCAATCCTCAATCACTGATGCCCAACATAGAGATAGGCCCTGCGGTCTGGGAGCATGCTCTGAAATAGGTCCACTCATCTTCTGTCTGCCCCCATCATGGAGTCTTACAATGCAAAGTAGTCCACTGGTCCAAAAGTAAGCTAGCTTGCTAGCTGTGACAGGTGCCACCTAGGACCGACCAGTCTTGGCCACATGTTCTGGGATTGTCCCACCCTGGCGTCGTTATGGAAGGGTGTTTTTGACACACTCTCAGCCATCACACCTGGCCCTCACCATTAGTTGCCCTGTCAACCTCTCACTACCATCCTACTTTTGTAAACTTGTGGCCTTTCTCAGATTCTAGTGAGGCGTGTCATATTGGTACATTGGAAAAACTCCCACCTCCCTCCCATTCCCAATGGATTAGGGATTCCTTTTATTTTATATATATATATATATATATATATATATATATATATATATATATATATATACACACACACACACACTCTGTATATTTATTATATATCATAATTTATATTTTTTGGTTTCCTTCTATATTATCTTTACATTGCCATCTCAATGTGTGTGTGTGTGTGTGTGTGCTTGGGTATGTATGTGAGTAGTAGATGAAACTACTAGAGTGTGAATGTGGGTGAGCATAGGCAATGTGTTTCTACAACATTATTTGCCTTTAAGCATTTAACAGCCTGATCTAATTGGTCTATTCTATGTTGTTTTTTTTTGTCTTTGTAAAAGTTCCTAAGTGCCTAAGTTGTCAGTTTGATTTGGGAAAGGGAGGGGTCTTGTGAATCCTCACTATTTGGCTGTCCCATGTTTAGTTATTAGAATACTGTAATCATCTCACTTCGTATCTGTGAGAACTCCTGTACATACACTACCGATTAAAAGTTTGGGGTCACATTGAAATGTCCTTATTTTTGAAGGAAAAGCACTGTACTTTTCAATGAAGATAACTTTAAACTCGTCTTAACTTTGAAGAAATACACTCTATACATTGCTAATGTGGTAAATGACTATTCTAGCTACAAATGTCTGGTTTTTGGTGCAATATGTACATAGGTGTATAGAGGCCCATTTCCAGCAACTATCACTCCAGTGTTCTAATGGTACAATGTGTTTGCTCATTGGCTCAGAAGGCTAATTGATGATTAGAAAACCCTTGTGCAATCATGTTCACACATCTGAAAACCGTTTAGGTCGTTACAGAAGCTACAAAACTGACCTTCCTTTGAGCAGATTGAGTTTCTGGAGCATCACATTTGTGGGGTCAATTAAACGCTCAAAATGGCCAGAAAAAGAGAACTTTCATCTGAAACTCGACAGTCTATTCTTGTCCTTAGAAATGAAGGCTATTCCATGCGAGACATTGCTAAGAAATTGAAGATTTCCTACAATGTGTACTACTCCCTTCAGAGGACAGCACAAACAGGCTCTAACCAGAGTAGAAAAAGAAGTGGGAGGCCGCGTTGCACAACTGAGCAAGAAGATAAGTACATTAGAGTCTCTAGTTTGAGAAACAGACGCCTCACAGGTCCCCAACTGGCATCTTCATTAAATAGTACCCGCAAAACACCAGTGTCAACATGTACAGTGAAGAGGCGGCTGCGGGATTCTGGGCTTCAGGGCAGAGTGGCAAAGAAAAAGCCATATCTGAGACTGGCCAATAAAAGAAAAAGATTAAGATGGGCAAAAGAACACAGACATTGGACAGAGGAAGACTGGAAAAAGTGTTGTGGACGGATGAATCCAAGTTTGAGGTGTTTGGATCACAAAGAAGAACGTTTGTGAGACGCAGAACAAATGAAAAGATGCTGGAAGAATGCCTGACGCCATCTGTTAAGCATGGTGGAGGTAATATGATGGTCTGGGGTTGCTTTGGTGCTGGTAAGGTGGGAGATTTGTACAGGGTAAAAGGGATTCTGAATAAGGAAGGCTATCACTCCATTTTGCAACGCCATGCCATACCCAGTGGACAGCGCTTGATTGGAGCCAATTTCATCCTACAACAGGACAATGACCCTAAACACACCTCCAAATTGTGCAAGAACTATTTAGAGCAGAAGCAGGCAGCTGGTATTCTATCGGTAATGGAGTGGCCAGCGCAGTCACCAGATCTGAACCCCATTGAGCTGTTGTGGGAGCAGCTTGACCGTATGGTACGCAAGAAGTGCCCATCCAACCAATCCAACTTGTGGGAGCTGCTTCTGGAAGCGTGGGGTGCAATTTCTCCAGATTACCTCAACAAATTAACAGCTAGAATGCCAAAGGTCTGCAATGCTGTAATTGCTGCAAATGGAGGATTCTTTGACGAAAGCAAAGTTTGATGTAAAAAAAATCTTATTTCAAATACAAATCATTATTTCTAACCTTGTCAATGTCTTGACTCTATTTTCTATTCATTTCACAACGTATGGTGGTGAATAAGTGTGACTTTTCAGGAAAACACAAAATTGTTTGGGTGACCCCAAACTTTTGAACGGTAGTGTATACTCTTTTATTGAAATGTTAAAATGGGTCTAGCAAACACAGGTATCTGTTCACAATGCACTTTAGGTAGCACAGACAACTATCTGCACGCCATGTGAGCCACACTGTTCATTCAGTTCATTCTTTCTTTGAGACACTGTCCACCACCACCGCTATAGAATCCCATCATCTACAACACTCTGTCTCATTGGTGACATTGGTGTCGCTAGGAAAGTAGTCCTCCAAAACTGGAAATCAAAGAAATCTTACCACATCAAATTTAACCTCAGAATACATTTCAATGGAAAAACACAATGCACACAGAAGCCTTTGAAGACAACTGGTCCCCATTTTTAACGTTTCTAAATAAAAAAATAAAAAAAACATAACTACAAGCTGGGTACATTACCAGACACATTCCCCCCTCCTCCATTATGTAATACCCCACCCTCCGTATTTCTTTTACATAATTTTATTTTACATATTTTCACATTTTATTTTTTCCCCCACATACATAGGCACACACTATCTACAATATCCACACTTATGCATAACATGTTTTTCCAACTCCTTTCAACACTATAACTGTGACCACCCAATGTGAATCACAGATCATTCTACCCAATCACTAATATATCCTTGTGTTTGTCAACTGTCCTGTCCAGTCCCCCCTTGTCAGTTCTGGTATTGTCCCCGCGTTTTATGTGTTATGTGTTACACTCCATACATGGTGGTTTAATCCCCCCTGCCCTTATGGATCCAGAGTCACACTAAAACAGGGTGAATGGTTACGGTAGGACAACAGTAGAAGTACTGAATGTAATTCTAAATCTGAAGGGAGGGGAGGGGTGTAGGAAATTAAAAAAATAAAAAATAAAATAAATTAGGGGGATGAGATTTTAGCCTAAGTCTGCCCTCTGTCATTCTCTGCATCGCTTCTTTCTTGTTGTTTTTCCCTTTTCATGTCTTCTGGTTTTCTAGTGGTTTTTAATTTTGGGCACCTTCATTTGTCAGTCATTTGTTAAATAAATCCTCTACTCTGCATTTTTGTGTCTAAGCCTCGCTTTCCTGACAGGTCCAGTATTAAGCAAGATGTCGGCAGTGGCAAAACAAGTTAAATGTAAGTTATCGGGCAATTGCGCGGCTTCACCTGCATTGTTTTGCCACTGACATGCTCAAATTATTACATTGTTATATTCTTAAACATAACACAAACATACATTACACTAACCCTAACCCGTTTTCGTACAACGTTTTGTTAAAAAAAAACATGCAGTAATGTTTATCATTGTAAATACACTTCATTAACAGAGGACACACATAAAACGTCAATCAAAATCCATCTTGGTTTGTCTTTTTACTGGTTTGTCTTTAACAATCACCACTGTGGTTTGGTGTTAATAAACACATTATTTACTGATTTACATGTGGAAATATGCTGGATCTACACCCTAAACATTTTATTTAAATGGAGTCTGGTGGGTTAAGCAATATTGCTCTCAGAGCTGTTTCTGGTTAACAGTTTTTTTTTGTATGGATTTTTTCCATGACGTTGTCAGACACTTATAATAATAATCTGAGCCTGTCAGTGGCAAAACAGCCCTTTGACAAAATTTCTGACGGTTAAAGCATTCCCCCAATGTTGCTGAACAAATGATATAATGGCGTGGGGCGACCTATAGCTCACCCAGCTATAGCGTGCGCCCCATGTAGGCTGAGTCCTTTGCAGCGGCCTGGGTTCGAGTCCGACCTGTGGCCCTTTGCTGTATGTCATCCCCCATCTCTCTCTGTCTATCCATTATCAAACAAAAGAAAATCCCCCAAAAATAATCTTAAATTGGACAGAACCCCTCATTGTATGTATATTAGTTTAGTAATTTAGACACTTTTCTTTCATTGGTTTGTTTGTAAAATTTAAGTTGAAGTAATGTTTAGCTAGTTTATTTATGTCATCTCAGATAATGATTGATGCATACTGTGTTATTTAATTAAGCAGAGTAGTAGAGGCTCATTCCAAAGAAAAGCTGTATACATGTTTCGATATTAATCAAAGGAGTAGGCTTGGTTTGGATTATTTCTAGATTGAACTGCCTGTTCATGAAGCTGAAAGTGCACATACTAACGAAAATATACCATTAAAATACCATTTGCTGCTTTTTATGTTTATCGAAGGCTGCACTCAGGTCGAGGAGGATAAGGATATTGAGGGGTCCGGTGTCAGCAGAAATGAAGAAGAGGTCGTTGAGGACTTTGAGGGGAGCGTTTTTTGTGCATAGACCCCTTATGTTCAAATGCACAATTTTGCAGCCTAATTAAACATGGCAGGCATAGACTATAGGCTTCATTCAGCCCGTCTCAGCTCCATCCATGCTCCAGCTTTTTGCCCATTTTTGGATTAGCCAGTAGTTAGGCAGACACTGTCAAGATAGTGACTGCTGAAGCCACTTCCTGTACTATGAAAAATCGCTTTGATTAGTCGTTAAGACTAGAAAAGTGCTCTATAAATACTGCCCATTACATTACATTCAATGGCGTCTGGTACTTTGGAGAGGTGTTTTCTTCACAGATAAATCCCGGTTTACACTGTACAGGGCAGATGGCAGAGCGTGTATGTGTATGTGGGTGAGCGGTTTGCGGATGTCAATGATGTGGATCGAGTGGCCCATGGTGGCGGTGGGGTTATGGTGTGGGCAGGCGTATGTTATGGACAACGAACACAGGTGCATTTTATTGATGGCAAGATCCTGAGGCCCATTGTTGTGCCATTCATCCATGACCATAACCTCATGTTGCACCATGATAATGCACGGCCCCATATTGCAAGGATCTATACACAATTCCTGGAAGCTGAAAACATTCCAGTTCTTGCATGGCCAGCATAATTACTGGACATCATTTTCTACCATATTACTTGCCGCTCCAGTGAAGCGATTACTCATTAAAAGGAAAATGAGTAAAACATTCTGAAAAGTCAAACTTTCTGTGACTGTACTCACCCATCATCTGATCCAGAACACAGTATTCCCTCTCTTAGTGGAGACCAGCGAACATGGAATACTTTAGCTAAGTGGCCAGTGAAGACCTTCAGAGGCTGATCAGAGCTGGTGGCCAAGTAGTACACACGAACATTTTTATCCTCACAGCCTGTTGCTATCATATCCCTACAAAGAGAAAGAAAGAGGCAGGGAGATATGTGAAAAAACTACCAGATGACACAAGACCTTTATATTTGACTGTTACACATCAAACACACACATTTTCACCTGCGTAAGAGTGCAAAATCAGGTACATCTATCGAAAAGATGCTGAAAACTAGTATATGAATTTGTACTTTTTAAAGATTAATTTTTAGGCCTTTAATTAGACATGATAGCGGCCGCTGTGGTAAGGATGAGCATTCGTACATGGGGTGCACGCTCAACCAAGTAAGCTATCCAGGCGCCCCGCATTTGTTACTTCTAGTCTAGATTACCAATAAATCCCTTTTTTTAAGTAGAAATGTTTTAATAAAATTCAGTTTATTTAAGGAGACTGATTAATTAATTAATTAAATGCATAGCCATACATAGGTTAAAAAAAAGCCAGAAATGCATGATTTTGTTTGTCAAATGCACCTAATTCTACAGACAGACTGACAGCTACAATTGACTTGACATGGTTGGAACTGGTCTGATGATAATTTTGTACTTGTGCACTCACACCAACTGTTCAGTTTGTTTGTTTGGATTTCCTCTCTGCTCTCCTCTCCCACCTATACTCATCTCCATCCTCACAAAGACAGTTTCACACACATTTTTATCTGGATTTTGTTGTATTCTTGTTCTTTTTCCATTACTTTTTATAATGCTACTTTCTTTATCTAGTAATATCTTGTAATTGTGTTTATAATAGTTATCAAGGAGTCTTCAGGTCCAGTTTATAAACTGTTCAAATAAGTGAAAGATAATACGCCAATTGCAGTATGAAGTAACTCTAACGCATACTGACTGAGAAAAAGGGCAGTTGGATTGAATTCTTACTTGTTGTTCTGGCTCCAGTCACAACCAAACACAGCAGCAGGATGTTTGTACTTATGGAGGATTTTACCATCAATGGTCCGGATGATACTGTTGTCACAACAATATAAAACATGTAAGACTTTTTATGAAGGACAAATATTATGCTTTTCGTAATAAATAAAAAATTATTATCATAATATGGGTTACCCATATGATAATTTTTTTTAGAAAGATGAGGATTTACCAGAATCCGTCTCCACTACAGGTAGCAATCCTTTTAGAATCCTTGTGGCTCCATGATATACAGAATATACCATTCTTGCCATGCTGGAGGAAGAAGAAGAGGTTGTCACTACAAACACCATGATACCATCCATTATTTTTAATAAACTAAAACGGGTAGTTGGCACTGACAGATTCATAATTTATAAGAGCAGTTTACGGTCATGTGATTGGCTCGACAGAGATGGCGGCTTAAGGTGTAACTCCTGGCCCAACTTTGTCAAATATGTTGTTTTATATGGTTCCAACTGATATTCTACCACTTTGTGCTTTTTAGAGTTACTTGAAGCAGAATGGCAAACAAGAACAAAACCCAATGCGGCAATATGGACGCCATTGCAGAGGCATTGCTGGAGAAACAGCTTGGAAAGCAACGCAAGTATTCTTGACAGCCATGGCCACGCTTTTCAAGAGCTGCAGGTGAAGCTAATAGACATGTAGGACAGAAACTGGAAATGCAATATCCGCATTGTCGGGCTGAAAGAGGTTCTAGAAGATGCTAATTCTAGCCAGTATCTCCACGCTCCTTGCCTAAGTGGTTCCCGAATTTAGCAGATGCTCAGATCGAGATAATGAGAGCCACCAAATTTACAGTGATAACCCAAAGAACAATACCACTACCAGTCGCACACTGATTTTCAACGTGCTTTGCTACACAACCAGGCAGGCGATCCTACGAGCTGCGCAGAAATCTCAGCTCGGCGTTGAGGGCTGGAAAATTCGCTTACCACGGATATCAGCAACTACACGGTAAAAAGACACCAGGCTTTCTATAAAAACCATGGATTCAGCATGATTCAAGGGTCTGGATTTCTTCTTGCTTTATTTGGCAACACATTTTGCATCCCATCATTGTTTGACTCAATTGATAAAGCATTGGAAGTAATTCCAATGACATTGTTGGACCATAAAGCCGTCCTTTGCGCCATCACACTCAGCCACCACACTAAGCCACACGGTTATATGGCGTTTCTGAACATTTTACTAGCATAATACATTTTTTCTTTGTTTTAAAAGTATCTTATGCACAACTGTTTGGCATAGGCCTAACACAAACTGGGGTCTATTAAAAAAAAAAAAAAAAACATTTATTGTTATTATTGCACCAAAGAAAGAAAGAAAGAATGCAAATAAAATGTATTTCCATTACAGTTTTCTTAGTGAGGACAATAAAGGACCAAGTTAAGTGATACATACTGATTTTTCAGCAATAATGATACACAGATTCAGTTTTAAAGTAATTTTGCACATAAAGTCAAAGTAACCTCATTAAAGCGAGTGATGATCTTTCCTTTTCTGACGTCCCAGATGAAGGCTCCATTTCGAGACGTTGCGCCTGCAATGCAGTTCAAGTCTCCTTCAAAACACACCAAAAGACACAAAGAAGGTCACTAACTTTCACACAAGAAAACAGATGATACACTTTGACATATTGCTATTAAGATGGAACTAGACGTCTTTTGTACCATTTACCTGACCTGTTTTTATGTACCTGTCTTTATGTTCAATTCAATTTTATTTATAATGTCAAATCACAACAGGAGTTATCTCAGGACACTTTACAGATACAGTAGGTCTCGACCACATTCTGTAATTTACAAAGACCCAAGAATTTTCCATGAGCAAGCATTTTTACAGGCAGAAACCTTGTTACAGACCCAGGCTTTAGGTGGGCAGCCATCAGCCACTGTGGTTGACAGAGACTAATGGAATGGCTTTGAATGACGACTGGAAACGCTTGTCTTTTACTGAGAACATTTATTGTTCTCTATGCTGCAGTTTACACACAAGAAAAGAACAATTTAGGCCTGGCGGACACGGATTGCATCTAGCATCTCACGTTATCTGTAAAAAAACTAGCAAGAATACATACACAACTTCCATGTAGGCTACTTCAAAATAAAAGCACTTCCTGTGACGGTCTTCAGCAAACTAAATTACTGTTAAACAAATTAAGTTGTGTAACCCAACTCAAGTATCAGCTATAAATCAAGTAAATAGTGAGTTTAGGTACACTATGATATAACATTTCCTTTTCCGTTTTAAGCTAAACACCACACATTCCTTTGTTTTAAACAAACATTTCACAATAAATATAGTAACAATAAATATAATAGAACTATGACCATAAATAATAGTTGTAGCAGTTCAGGGTGTCAAGCAGGACCACAGCAGAAGCTGCCAGTGCATTGTGGGCTGCAATGTTTAGGTTGTATGTACTGTATGTACATTTGGATCACCTACAGTGAATTGCAGAGGTTTGTGTGTTTGGAGGTGGAGTTAATCTACCTGGAGCCCAGGACAAGGAGTAGACCACTCCTTCGTTGCCAGGGGAGGTGTAAACAGCTGTTAGTGTGTTTGTGTCCCAGATTTTTATGGTTCCATCAAAACTAGCTGTAGCCAGCAGGTTGTGATCATCTGGCTTAAATTTACAGTCAAAGATAGTCTCTACATGACCCTGGAAACGATATAAAACAGAGAGAAAGAGCAAATAATTCACAAGTCAAAAACAGTACAAGGCATGTTCTTTTGTTGCTTTGTTCATTCAGTCATGTCTAAGCAAGTGTAGGCTGTTGACTTTACAAAGGATGTTATAAAATACCAAGTCTCGTAAGAAGTCCCACTTCTTGGCTCCCATGTCATAGAGTCCCACCCCTCCATCCATGAAACAACACACAGCATGGCCAGGAGGCAGAGAGAAGGACCGGTTTTGTGAGAGGGTTGGGGGAGGCACAGCTTCACTGGTGGAACTGGTGTGCTGGCTTTTACTGGGAGAACAGGAACTCTGAGCTATAGAGAAGGAAAGATGGAAAGAGGAAAATATCTGTTGTGTTATTCTAGAAATCTTAAATAAGATAATTCTTAAATCTCTTAACAGTTTGTTTAAACCTTAGTTCAGGGACAGAGTGCTGTTAAGCTAATCAAATGAAGCCTTACAAGAAGAAAGGTACTACCGCTCAGTGTTTGAATGGCTGCTTGATACCCAGACAGCGTATTTATTTTAATCTCATCTATGGTGCTTTGGTAGCGGAAGATTTGGATTTTGTATAAACTTGTAGACTACTTGCATGATTTGATACCAGCCTAATAATACAACCCCTGCAACTTGGGTTCCATTAAACTGTTACACGGGTGTTTAAGTTTGTACCACACGCATAACGTCAAAAGGTATTTATCCTAAATTTTACCTTTCTTGGCAAGAGGGGAGTTGAGGACATGCAATGCATGAAATCCGGTCTTTTTTAGTTTAAAGCTGTCCAATGGAGTGGAACGAGACACATTCCACACCCTCAACACTCCAACCTGGGAGTCTGACAGACAAACAAAGACAAATTAGTTTAAACAATTCAAAGGTCTCTTCCATAATGCAAATGTGATGAATATGTTTCTTGGTCTTTAAATGTGTCTTTTCATAATGCATGGGTGGTATTAATATGAACTCCATCAATTATCTTAAATTTGTGTAATACTATGTATTATTGTGGTTTTAAGAAGCCAAATGCACTCATTAATATGCAAGTATGCATCTATACATAGAAAGCATGCACTGTGGCAACCACAGCTGGCTGGTATGTTGGAGGTTAAAAGGCAAGTCTAACTTGTAGCAGTATACACATCAAGGCAGAAATACACAATCTTTACCTCCGGTGATGAACATGCCTGGTGCAGAGGGGACCCAGGCCAGACACTGAACTGAAGCGGCAGATGAGGGGAAGCAGAAGGACGTGATACAAGCCAAAGCCTCGCTGTCCACCAGCCTGATACCATTGTGGAGGTTAGACACTGTGATAGAGACAATGTGTTAATCATTTAGCATCTGAAGTTGCAATTCTAGTCTCAGAGATTTTGTAATAATCAATAACTGAATAGACCGGACTAAGTGTGTTGATTACTAGCATGTTATTTATACCAACTTGAAAATAATAACTGTACTATAAAACAAAAATCTACTTTATTGTTCTATTATATGGGTCTTGTTGTAAGTCTTTTTTCTCCTTTTAAAATCAAATCACTTCAGCTAACAAAATCCTGGTGATTTTGGTGATAATATGTTGTCCAACCTAGTAAATAGTCAGTTGATAAAGGGTCCCATTCCAGAGCACTGACTGGGTCCTCTTCATCTGTTCCTTCTAATGACTCTGGACGCAGCACATGCTTTTGGCCTTTACTCCCTAAACAAGAGAGGACACACAGATTTGGAAGGTGTGGGTGTTTACGGAAACATGTCTCTGCTTATGGACACTAATCCCAACCAACCCAACCCAAAGGCCAATGTTTCGTTTCCAGATTTGTGTGCACGGTGACTTATGATGTGGAGGTCTGGAGGTCCACCCCCTGAAAATTTTGAGCATTAAATACTTAATTTCCTGCATTCTGGTGAATTAATATGCACCTATTTATTTATTTATTTATTTTTTTAACCTTTTTCTGAATCAATTTATGCTGGAAATATCTTTATGTAAAGGGAAACATAGATTACAATCTAAATATAAAAACATAATGGAATATATTGCAGTAAGGCTCTGTACTGCTTTCATCTATTTATTCTCCTCCTCCTATTCTTTTCTAATTATATGAGTCAGCACACATAGCTAGGCATCATTTACTCTTCCCTCTTTTGCATCTTTTGTGACCGACTTTAAGTAACCTCATTAAATATGAAAATTATTCATTATAATTTTTATTTTTATTCATTAATAAATCCCTGGACTGTAATATTTCAGATGATTCTGAGTAAGATTTCTGCTCATGTTCAAAACTTTGGAGAGGTGTTCTCTGAGATTTGGAGGAGTCATAATATTTTGAGAAAAATAAAGTGATAATACAATAGGCTACTACAAGAATAAAGTCACAATATTTCAGAAAATAATCCACCTGCACCATAGTCTGCTGTGCATTACGTGATTGCTCTGCTGATATGGTAGATCTCAGACCTCCTGACAGACATAGAGCCCCGTTTGAGATGCTGGTCTCTGAATGAGACAGTTTAGGGAAGTGGCTGTATGTTGCTCTACATCGGAGGTGGAAACCCAAAACTACAGCAAAAATAGGGACACATCTGCCGCAGCATGACCACAGCAGAGCTTATATTATAAACCTGAAGATGCACAGACCACGAAAGGCGAGCTGCAGCAGCACCGTGGTCTGTGGCGCTGCTCATCTCTATTTTTACAGCAAGAGTGGACACTAAGCCACGCACAGGTCTGGTTCAGAGCTCCGCGTGTCTGAGTCTGACCCACAGACTGGAAACGTCACGTCACAGGAACTAAATCATTAGTTTGAAGTTTTCCCCCAATTAGGAAATGATAGACAATAACCATCAATTCAATCTAATAATCAGGTTGACAATGACAAGTAAACGTGTGGCTGAGGGAGCGCCCTAGGATGATCGTGTTTAATAACACATTTTATTTTGCTTGTCATTCTAATTCTATTATTAATGGGAAGTAGACCTAAGTACGACAAGGTGACCCCAACACATTTGACGTCCTAGGCAAACGCCTAGGTCGCCTATAGAAAGTGTTTTATTATTAATATAATTTACAATTTTAAGAAAATTTAGATAAGATCACCACTAGCCTTTTGGTTTATTTAACATGTAGCCTACCTTGGCCTCTTGTGCACCGCAGAGATCCTCTCTACAGTCTTCTATTTGTTTAAATGTTTATGTTGATACACAAGAGCAGAGAATATTAATGATTGTGTGAAACACACTAAAAATTCTGCAGCAGCGGTGAGCACATATCCTATGAGGGAAGTTTTACTACTCTGTCCGGCAAGGTAGAAAGTCTAATGCAACTATGATAGGGTTAGTATATTACCTTTGCTTAAATAGCGACCTTTTCTAAAATACTCCTGGTTTTGTGATGTTGGCAATTCTAAACAGATGCCTGCAGTGCACAATAGAAGCATCAATTATCACTTTCAGTGCGTTTGGGCTTTCATCATCGCCCTGTACAGCAAGGGGGTAAGCGAGCGTCCACGAAGCGTAGCTCCTATGGCGCCATTTTGATGCTACCAAGCACTCACCAGCCATTGACTACCATTCATTTTGACGTCACTTTGACAGCGAATAGCTTTACATCTGAAGTGTTTAAATACTTTATTTGTCAATTGTTTATTTCTAAAGAAACACGACAATGCATAAAAGGGTCCATTACCTTGTACCTCACGTTAATGCTCTGTAGCAGGCGTTTTTGTAAAAATAGGCTAACGATTGTGTAATAACCACGCGATTTACTGTAGCATAATAGAGGAATTATCAAACGGTACAGAATAAGGTCGCAGGCAGTTTAAGTTCAAAGGTCCCATGGCATGAAAATTTCACTTTATGAAGTTTTTTTAACATTAATATGAGTTCCCCCAGCCTGCCTATAAGGCCTGGATATAAGGCCTTTGAATGTGCGATGTACGATTTGGGAGTTACAGGGCCAAAAGTGTTTTGTCTGCGACATATCATCAGATTCAGCACGATTCAATGAACAAGTTAGCGTTTATGGTTTTCTAATGTGAAATGTGGGAGTTATAGGCAAAAACAGGTTTTACGTCATTATAGCGCCACCTAGTTAAGTGGTGAATGAATCAGTACCCCACTGTAGGCGTTGCCTCAGGAGTGGTCCTAGATGGTACCCTCAAAATTTCGTAAAAATCGGATGAGCTGTTAATGGGTTATAAACTTTTTGTACTTGTAGCACCCGCCTTGTGGCCAATCTTTGTAAAATTATTTTTTGAGTGTCAGGGAGTCATGCTAAAGAGGATTCTAAAGTTTTGCGTTGAAAAGCTTTAATTGTGGCCAAACTCGAAACACTTGAAAAAGTTTGTGTTTTTGTAGCTACCGATGCAAATTTGTTCCTGTGTAATTTGTGCATTATTTTTTTTTAAATTGTTTTGATAACTTTTTGTCAGGTTGGTCTGGAGATGCTTTTTTTGTGCAGATTGGTCGCACGGTCTAGTAGGAGTTTGAAAAAGTAGGTTTATGATAAATCACGATTTTTTTACACATAAAGGTCTAGGCGGAAATGGGCGTGCAGGAGATTCAGCTGAATTCAGGGAACGTGGGGATATGGATTCTGCTATAGTGCCACCTAGCAGTGGAAGTGGCTAAATTTTTATGTCCCAGGTCTCGCAGGGATCTGGACCAGTCCTGAAAACAGCAACCCCCCACCATGTATGGTTTAGGCTGTAGTATCAGTTTTAGGTGGAGAAGAAGCATAAGAAACCTTAGGAAACCAATAGGGTTCCACATCTCCGCTGGATCCCAGCCCCCTTGGGCTTGGACCCCTAAATATGTATAATCTGATAGTATTTTTTCCAACAAGACAAGCTGAGTATTCACCTAGACCATGGTATAATGAATTATATATTACGGTCTGGCAGAGAAACTGCAATAATAAATTAAAATAATATTTCTATTTCCACAACATGTATAGTATACATTATAGTTAGCCTCAGAGTATATGCCTGCAGGCAATGAATGTAAGTTGAAGAAATGTCCCAAGACATGTACAAATGCATGCATAAGAATGTGTTTTAATCTAAATTGTAATAAAAAAATCAATACCTGGCTGAAAAACAGACAAACTACCGTCGGTGTGTCCAAATACCAATTTGCCCTTCTTGTTGGGATGCCATCTGAAGAGACAGATGTCGGAAAGGAAGGAGTGGGCTTCTTTATGTACTGTAACCCCAGTGTCAAGACCTCCATATACCCAGATATATAGTGGACCACGTTGGGAGACAAACGCCACTCCATCAGTAAAGTTCCAGCACCAACTTACTGATGCAGGGACACCTGTGAAAGAAAAGGAGACACTGTAATACTTTATGGAGGGGAGGGCATTGCAGTAGTCTTACTTTCCAATGTGCCAATAAAACCTGGTGTAGATCATCCATCAACCTTTAGTATTGTCCAGTCTTGCTACAGCCTTTTGTTCCGACACGTTCCATACTATGAGCAGGTTATCAGCAGAGGCTGATGCAAACAGATCAGGGTTGTCAGGACACCAACTGATGGCTGTTATGGTCTTCTTGTGCTCTGACATGATGGACCTCAACTTAAATTCATTGTACTGCTGGTCCAACTACAACAAGAAGAGAGAGTTAATGACAAGAAATTAAAGAAAGGGGAAATGCAGATTTTATCCTTATTTTGAAGATTCAGTTTAGTGATTCTGTTAACATGTTATTTCCCCTCTACACTGTTCCCTGTTTGTGCAGGTTAGCGCATGCGTGGAGGGAGGTTTTTGGGTTGTGCGGTTGATGGCGGACATGTGTGTCTAAGCTAGCTGTGCACTCAATAAAAGTTTGAACTGAGTAAACGTTGTGTTTATTAGGAGTCACATTGGTAGAAGAGGATGGTTATAAGATGGCAGATAGTTATAAAGTTTCGCCGAAGTTTGATGAAGGCAGACCATACGAGTGTTGGAAAAAGAAGTCAGTATCTGGACGAGGGTTACCGACCTTGACAAGACGAAACAAGCCCTTGCTGTTGCCTTGGGACTTGAGGGGAGAGCTCGTGAAACAGCGATGGAAATACCCGCTGAAGAGTTGGACAGTGAAGACGGTATGGAAACGTTGTTTGGGGTGGCAGTAGCTCAGTTCGTAGGGAGTTGGGTTGGGAACCGGAGGGTCGCTGGTCCAAGTCCCCGTTCGGACCAAAGTATGGTGATGGACTGGTAGCTGGAGAGGTGCCAGTTCACCTCCTGGGCACTGCCAAGGTGCTCTTGAGCAAGGCACCAAACCCCCAATTGCTCAGGGCGCCTTTCCATGGGCAGCCCCCTCACTCTGACATCTCTCCATTAGTGCATGTGTGTGTAATTCACGCCTGTGTGTAATAACAACAGAGTGTAAATTGAAATTTCTCCTTGTGGGATTAATAAAGTATACATTATTATTATTATTATTATTATTAACTGGACGGCGTGTTCTTAAAGGAAGAAAAGGACCGCGCATATGAAGCCTATTCTTATTTTGATGGCATAACGAAAGATAGTTCCGTTTCTATGACAGACTACATAATTGACTTCAAACAGCGATACAACCGGATGAAAAAGTATAATATGATGCTTCCTGATGCTATACTGACTTTTAAGCTGTTAGACACGGCCTGTCTCGACGAGAAAAGCAGACAACTGACCGCTTGCATAGAGTTCTAAAAAGGATCTTCGGTGGGAAAACGACAGGTTCATTAAACGGAATACAAATGAACCAGGACGTGGCGTTTTTCACAGAACAAAGACCACAAGGAAGAGGAAAACGGAACACAACATGGCAAAGTAGACAACTAAGGCAGCCATTACCGGGGACTAATGCACTGGATACGTTTGGTAAGAGATCCAGATGTGCTACTTGCCAATGCACGTTTCATTGGGCTAAAGATTGTCCTCACAAGAAAACTGAACAAGTAAGAATAACTGAAGATGCGAATGTAGAGGAATGTAACATTACATTGTTTACAAAGGCCTCCATGTCAGATGCTGAGATATTTATGACTGAATCATTAGGATCTGCGATTACTGACACTGCCTGTACCCGTACTGTGTGTGGGGAGAAATGGCTGGAAAGCTATCTTGATGACCTCACCCAAGATCAAGTGAACTCCCAGTTGCAGACCATTTCGGTTCGGAGATGGCAATCTGGTGTACTCCACAAGAAATGTTAAACTACCAGCTAAAATAGGACTAACAAAATGCCACATTGAAACTGAAGTTGTCAAGGTTGACATTCCGCTTCTGCTAAGTAAAACGTCCCTTAAGAAAGCAGGGACCATTTTAGACATGGAAAAGGACAGTGCAGTGATGTTCAAGCAATCCATACCTCTTGAATTCACTTGCTCTGGACATTACTGTGTTGATATCAGAGACTGGAAAAGGTGCAACTGAAGAACCAGTCCTAACAGTAACAGAAAATATGTCCCCAGATGAGAAACACAAAGTCCTTCTGAAGCTCCATAAACAGTTTGGTCACGCGTCCAAACTGACAGACAGTCATTCGCAGTTCAGGAAACAAGGACAAAGAATGCTTTGCTGTCTTGCAACAAATAGTATATGACTGTGACGTATGCCAGAAGTTCAAAAAGACAAAGACAAAGCCTGCTGTGGGCTTGCCCTTAGCTTCGGAATATAACGAGACAGTGGCCATGGACCTACATGTTCATACCTTCATTCACACTTGGATTAGTGTCCATGGCGCCCCCCAGAGGCTGTACAGTGACAATGGTGGAGAATTCAACGACAAAGAGATCTGAGACATGGCTGAAAACTTTAACATCAAGACAAAAACAACAGCAGGATACAGCCCCTGGAGCAACGGACTGCTCGAGAGACATAACCAAACACTGAATGAGGTCATCCAGAAGGTCAAACGAGAGAATGGATGTGACTGGCACACTGCCCTTGACTGGGCCCTCATGGCTAAGAGCAGTATGCTGAATGTTCAGGGATACAGTCCATCAATTAGTGTTTGGACGGAATCCTAACCTTCCATCTGTATTAGTTGATAAACTACCTGCTCTAGAGGGTACCACCATGAGTTCTAGAGTAGGAGAACACATTTCAGCTTTACATGCTTCTAGGAAAGCGTTCACAGAAGCAGAGTCTTCTGAGCAGATAAGAAGGGCAATAAAAAAGCAGCTCAGGCCCACAGATGACATGTATGTGACAGGAAACAAGGTATATTACAAAACAGCAGACTGTCCTGAGTGGAAGGGACCAGGGATAGTTATTGGTCAGGATGGAGCTGTTATTGGTATCTGTAAGACATGGGGTGATTTTAGTTAGAGTGCACCAATCCAGGGTCTGTAAGGTAAACACACAGGAGTCTCAGGATAAGCCAACTGTGCAAGACAGCAGAGAGACAACAAGCAAGAGAGGCAGTTTAAACAATGTAGCAGAAAGCTTAGATGATGAAGAAAATACAGACAGCACACACAACACCAGTGACAGGGGGAAGAATACAGGAGAAGTGGTTCATCCTACAATGACACAAAGTGAAACAGATCACAATGTTGGCGGTAACTCTGTCTCTTCTGCTGGTGTAAAGTTAAAAACAAGTCAGACTGTAACATTTATGAAACCTGATGATAGTCGTCTACAGAGAGCCAAGGTCTTAGGCAGAGCAAGCAAGGCTTCTGGAAGGCACAAAAATTGGTTTAATCTACAACATGTTGAACCAACAGAAGTGATCCCTTCACTGAAGTCTGCATTCCATGTTGGGCGTGAGGAACATAAAAATGTATGCTATGTGGGAATGTACTTTGTTAGTAATAATGGTGTAGTTCATGTACATCAGCATAGTTACATTGAAAACCTACAGCCAATCCAGCTGCAAGCAGCACGTGCTGTGCAGAGAGATGCCTCTCTTAATGAAACTGAAAAGGAGCAGCTTAGGTCAAAAATAGGACAGATACTATGGGTTGCAAAACAAACCAGACCAGACATTATGTTTGATGCAAGCAACTTAGCATCAAATATAAAAGATGCCACAGTCCAGCCTATTCAAGAGACAAATAAGGTTCTCAGAAAGCTTAAATCTGAAAAGGTGTCTCTCAGGTTTCAGTATTTGGGAAACAGTGATGCACACACACATTGTTTTCAGCGATGCTTCATCTTGGAAATCTCCTGATGGGGGTACACTGGGGGGTACATTGATTGGTCTAATGGGAGAAGGGAAGTTTTCTCCTCTCTGTTGGCAATCTAAGAGAATTAGACATGTTATGAGGAGTACTCTGGCAGGGGAAACTCTGGCCATGTCAGATGGAACAGACAATGCTGTTTTTCTGGCGACCCTCTTTTCTGAACTCACAAGTGGAAATGCAGAACAAAATGCTCCTCCACTGATCTGTGTGACAGACAATCACTGTCTGTTTGATGCTCACAAGTCAACAAAACAGGTCACTGAAAAACGACTAAGGCTGGAAATAAGCAACATAAAGGAGCTTATACAGACTAAGAAGATAAGGAAAGCGCTTTGGTCAGACACAAAAACTCAACTCGCTGACTGTCTTACCAAAAAGGGAGCATCAGCTCTGGTGCTGTTAAAAGCACTCAGTGAGGGTCTGTGGTGCTATTGAAAGCACTCATTTAAGGAATGAACACAAAGCTTAGAACAAAAGGACATTTTAAAAGCAGTAAACATTTTATTTGCACATGTAACAACATCCACCCATCTTCATCCGCTTATCCGGTATCGGGTCACGCGGGGAGCACCTCCAGGAGGGGACCCCAAACTTCCCTTTCCCGAGCCACATCAACTAGCTCTGACTGGGGGATCCCCAGGCCAGGTTGGAGATATAATCTCTCCACCTAGTCCTGAGTCTTCCCCGAGGCCTCCTCCCAGCTGGACGTGCCTGGAACACCTCCCTAGGGAGGCGCCCAGGAGGCATCCGAACCAAATGCCCGAACCACCTCAACTGGCTCCTTTCAACGCAAAGGAGCAGCGGCTCTACTCCGAGCTCCTCTCGGATGACTGAGCTTCTCACCCTATCTCTAAGGGGGATGCCAGCCACCCTCCTGAGGAAACCCATTTTGGCCGCTTGTACCCTGGTAAAAACAGTTTTATTTTAAGTTGTAATAACGGTGGCCATTGTGTGTATATGTTTTTATATTATATATATATATATATATATATATATATATATATATATATATATATAAAAACATTTCTTTGTATTCTCTTAATTACTTAATTAAAAGTATAGGGAGATTGTTAACATGTTATTTCCCCTCTACACTATTCCCTGTGTGTGCAGGTTAGCGCATGCATGGAGGGAGGTTTTTTGGTTGTGCGGTTGATGGCGGACAAGCTAGCTGTGCACTCAATAAAAGTTTGAACTGAGTAAACGTTGTGTTTATTAGGAGTAACAATTCAGTTCTGTCCTTAACTGTAGGCAAAAATCACATGGTTAAATGGGTTGTGGTATATTTGGTTTGAATGCTTTAAATAATTCTATCTGAAGATTTGAATACATCACTATGGGTAATTATGTTTCATGGGCTTTGCTACACCCAGAATGTATGTACACTCACCTAAAGGATTATTAGGAACACCATACTAAAACTGTGTTTGACCCCCTTTTGCCTTCAGAACTGCCTTAATTCTACGTGGCATTGATTCAACAAGGTGCTGAAAGCATTCTTTAGAAATGTTGATAGGATAGCATCTTGCAGTTGATGGAGATTTGTGGGATGCACATCCAGGGCACGAAGCTCTAGTTCCACCACATCCCAAAGATGCTCTATTGGGTTGAGATCTGGTGACTGGGGGGGCCATTTTAGTACAGTGAACTCATTGTCATGTTCAAGAAACCAATTTGAAATGATTCGAGCTATGTTACATGGTGCATTATCTTGCTGGAAGTAGCCATCAGAGGATGGGTACATGGTGGCCATAAAGGGATGGACATGGTCAGAAACAATGCTCAGGTAGACCGTGGCATTTAAACGATGCCCAATTGGCACTAAGGGGCCTAAAGTGTGCCAAGAAAACATCCCCCACACCATTACAACACCACCACCAGCTTGCACAGTGGTAACAAGGCATGATGGATCCATGTTCTCATTCTGTTTACGCCAAATTCTGACACCATCTGAATGTCTCAACAGAAATCGAGACTCATCAGACCAGGCAACATTTTTCCAGTCTTCAACTGTCCAATTTTGGTGAGCGCTTGCAAATTGTAGCCTCTTTTTCCTATTTGTAGTGGAGATGAGTGGTACCCGGTGGGGTCATCGGCTGTTGTAGCCCATCCGCCTCAAGGTTGTGTGTGTTGTGGCTTCACAAATGCTTAGCTGCATACCTTGGTTGTAACGAGTGGTTATTTCAGTCAAAGTTGCTCTTCTATCAGCTTGAATCAGTTGACCCATTCTCCTCTGACCTCTAGCATCAACAAGGCATTTTTGCCCACAGGACTGGCGTATACTGGATGTTTTTCCCTTTTCACACCATTCTTTGTAAACCCTAGAAATGGTTGTGCATGAAAATCCCAGTAACTGAGCAGATAGTGAAATACTCAGACCGGCCCGTCTGGCACCAACAAACATGCCATGCTCAAAATTGCTTAAATCACCTTTCTTTCCCATTCTGACATTCAGTTTGGAGTCAGGAGATTGTCTTGACCAGGACCACCCCTAAATGCATTGAAGCAACTGCCATGTGATTGGTTGATTAGATAATTGCATTAATGAGAAATTGAACAGGTGTTCCTAATAATCCTTTAGGTGAGTGTATATATTTTGGTTTATTGCCTATGGATACTGTGTATATCTGTTCTAGGGGTGGGAATCACAGGGCAACTAACAATACGATACAAGATCATGGCTCACAATACCAATATCACAATATAGCAGATCTTCAAAGATCAATATCAATAGAATATAACAAATTGCTAAACAATCCTATAATGCTACATCACAATATCGCGCTAATTAGGAATTCACTAGCAAGGACTACACCCTCAACCAGATACATTTGAACAATTTAGTAATGAAACAGGATTGGAATGCAAGGCAAGTCACTGGTATGCAAGTTGTGAAGACATTGACTGCGTTATGGGGAGGCTTTGGTAGGGAGTCCTTTCATGCTGATCGGAGAGACAAGAGAGTTAGTAGCAGTGAGTATCTCAGGGAGTCAAAGATCAGAGTGTTAAGGCAAGATTTACAAGTTGAACATCAGTGCAAAACATGGAGGAACTGGTGTTGGGTGAGTCACTGTAGGAAGGAACAAGCTTCTAAACTTGTGAGCTTGAGGGGTTGTTCTGCTGCAAACCATCTTCCATGTAGAAACTCCTAAAACCAGCAGAATGAGCTGCATTTGTTTGCAGATGGATGTTGTGTGGTAAGCAAGTTTGTTCATCATGTAAGAGGTTGTTGCATCCCAGATCCTGAAAAGGCTGAGCCAGGACTGAGATAGGCACATCTTGAACTGTCTTGGGACACTTGATTTGCAAAATGGGGGGTGTAAGAGCGTGCCAAGCAGACATGAAGATTGTTGAACTGGGTAAGTAATTAGTAACTAGACAGGGCAGAGGCAGCTTCCCAGCAAGTAGGGGGCAGCAGTGTGGCTGTGTGGCTCAGTGGTAGAGTGGTTGGCCTGCCAATTGGAAGGTTGGTGATTCAATCCCAGGCCCTGCAGTCCCATGTCATGTCAAAGTGTCCTTGAGCAATACACTGAACCCCAAGTTACCCCGACGCTGTGTCATCGGAGTGTGAATGTGTGTGAGTGTTTATCTGATGAGCACCTTGTGAATGGTTCGTGTATGATGTAAAAGCGCTTTGAGTAGTCGTTAAGACTAGAAAAGCGCTAAATAAATACAGCACATTACATTTACATGAGGGCTGGCATCCTAGTGCCAGGAACACTGGCTAGATTGAACTGCTGTGGTCACTGAAAGTAAAACTAAGTGGCATCCCGGTGCCATAGGCTAGCATAGGATAGCTGCCCTGGCTAGAGTAACCAGCGTTTTTTATTGAAAGTAAGCACAGTGGGGCATTGGCATCCCAGCACAAGGAACCCTGGCTGGGCGAGCAGCTATGGTAACTTGGCCTGGGTAACAACACTTTTTAGGCACAGACAGAGTTGCCTAATTAGTTTTAAATCGCCTCGTCATTACCAATACCAAATTTCAATACCTAAGGAGTAAATTTCACCAGCATCAGTGAGCCAATAGGCATGCAGCATGCTTCTACAAATATTTAATAATGCTGCTAATTGGCTGTCTAACGTTACAGCGACACACAGTGCACAATGCCTAGCCCTAGTGGTAACTGGAAGTGAGCGCAGGGGGCTGGCATCCCGGTGCCAAGAGCACCTGCTAGAAGTTGCTGAAGTTAGGCAGCAGACGCTGGCATCAGGTACCAGGAGCTGCTGGCTAAAGAGAACTGCTGTGGTTGCTGGATGAGGGCATATACGCCAGGGCACTGGCATCACGGTGCTGGGAGCCAAGGGACGTTTGTTTCAGTTGCTGAATGTAGGCGATGGGGGACACTGGCAAAGCGGTGCTAAATTCCTCTGCTAAACTGGCCTTTGCAATCTATATCTCATACCTACAGTATACATAAGTATTTTAACAAAAAAGTTGAAGATCTGGGATAATTTCTTGTCATCTGCTATGACATGCTTGGATAGAAACTAGAATTTTTTACTTTTCCAAAGACATTGAACATAGCTCGATAGGAAAAGAACAGCTTTCTTGGTATACAAATCAGTAAAAAATCTTTGGTATTTATTTATTCATTTGAAACTGTATATTTAATTTTATCTGTGGCGAGTGTCAACCTCCAGATAAATCAGCAAAAAAAAACAGCTAGTTAACTTATGTGTAAGTTTCCCTCATTCATGTGTTGAGCGCCAACTAGAGGAGCCATGAAGGAGCAACATTAGAGCAGCAAATATTAGCGCCTTATTTTATTAATTGAAATATCTATATTTTGCTCCAGTGTATTGATTCTTGTTTCGCACAAAGAAGGACAACGATATATTGCTGTATCAATATTTTGTCTCACCCCTATTCTGTACACTATTAGGTCAACAATTCACATTGACAGTGACTTTTTTCATTTAGTAGTCTTTTAGTCTAAAATACAATTGTGTAATTTCATATTGCATTGACTGGCTATTTATTTGCACCTTTTAACCTTAAAACCATTTTTTTTCAGGAAAATGAAAGAGTCATTTGTATTTTAATTCAACTTGTCTCGTGTGAAGTAGTTGTTTTGTGTATGGAAGTTTCAAATAACAGAAGAACATAATCAAATAGCATATTATCGTCATTTTAAACCACTTCTAAATTGTATTGTCGCTACTGTGGTATAAAATTTGATAAACCGTAATAGAAGATTTTGGCGCCTACAGTAAACACATAATGCCATCATAGATTTTAAACATTCACCACCCTCATGAACATAAATACACAGCAGTTCACCTGGTAGATGTATATAGCCAAAGTAGCACAGTAGGCAAAGCGGTCTCCACTAGCAGCACACACATCTTTGTTCCAGGGCTGACAGCCTGCTGCCAGCAGGCCCACCTGCTTCACCTTGGTCATTATCACCTAGAAACACAAACATATGCAGACGCTAATTATGTTATGTTTAGGAAATTTTACAAATCCAAAGATTAATCTTTTGCACAGCTTTATATGTTCTGTGTATTAATATATTCTGTTTAATGTTCATTAGGTGGCTACAACTTTGTAGACAAACAAGCATTGATCTCAAATGTAAATGTATGGCAGTAGTAAGCAATTGTTTTGTAAATAATGTATTACTAATTAACGGATCTTACCTTCTTATGGATAGATGAAACTACAGTGTGCAGTTCTATTAATACCAGAGTAACACACACAACATACTGTACACATATTAGGTAGACCCACAGGTTGAAGAAGATAAGATGATTAAAGAGACAGAGACGTGTAGAGAGGATTTAATTAATCTGTGCTATGATTGGCTAAGACTGCTGTGTATTCATTGAGTGAATACTGTTGCTGTGAGGAACGGACTAGTGACTCAACATACAGTATGTCTGAATGGTGGGACTGTGCGCATTGTAGCGACTACACATCCTCAAACCAATCTTAAAAAGACTCCTGCAGAAAAGTTTCTTTTGTATTAGTAATCCGCAAAAGGATCTTTGTTTAACCAATTCCTTTGTATCTGCAGGGTGTTTTTGAAAAGCATCTTCAATAAAGATTCCCTTAGAAATTATAATAGATTAATAAATAAGTATCTCCTACCCACCCACAGAAATGTAAGAGCAACTTAAGTCTATGAACCTGCAGCAAGAACTGTGACCTGCCTGGTATACTTGGTACATTTGTTAAATCCATTTAATTTTTTGGACTTTTATGAAAACTGGTAGACTGGGTAAAGCCCGCCCACTCTGCCGGCACTTCGATTTTGCCCTACTCGGTCTGGAAACCTGCACATTTAATTATCCTGCTTCAGTTCACAATTTTGCTGAAACCAATCACAAAATGGCTTATCTACCTGGCGCACTATTGGTGGGTTTAACACGATGGCAATAGAGAAGCAACCAACCAGCCTCTTGTTTACATTCAACATAGTGGCCACCAAAATGCCACCGAACCACAGCAAACCCTTTGATGCTGCTGTCGCTTCTATGTCACCGGATCGTTGGTCTGATTGGTTGAAGGACTTTCCAATTGCGTACAGAGTCAATTGAACTATGCCTGTTGGTCATGCATCTTGTACAGAGAAAACACAGAGCAGACTCCCCAGACCAATGCTCAATCTCAAATCTATCGAGCTTGGCTAAGTCTGGCGATAGCCAGACTAGAACATTGGCTGATTTCCATAAAAATGTCTGTGCAGTTGTCACAGTATTGACCGCTTGGCACTTTAATCAAGAAAGTGTTATGCTACAAGTGGACCTTTCTAGACATCCCACAGTTAAAATATACCTGTGTTTGGCAGCAAGCTAATTAAATTAAATTGAAAATTAGCTTGAAACATGATGATTGTTTTACCTCTACCTGGTTTATGTAATGTTAATTTCCAGATGCACAAAAGCCACTGTTATTTTTTTAATTCCTGTGTCCATGTAGGTTTTTCTTTATTGTAGAGTATGATTTAGGTTGTCTTTTCTGCTAGATAATTTAGTTGTGATGTCCAAGATACGTTGTGTTAACCTTGATAATGGTGTGTCAACACCTGCATTATAATATCGTTCCTATTGAGGAAGTTTTTAGGAACATCACTTGATTTGAGGCTGAAGAACTGCACCTCAAAGAGTATATTAAGCTATATTATTAAGCTGCTATTATTATTATTATTATTATTACATGCCATTTAGCTCTGTCATTTAGCTTTTATCTAAAGCGACTTACAATTGCTATATATGTCAGAGTCTACTACAGGGCTGTAGTACTCAAGTCCGGTCTTGGACTCGAGTCCGGACTCAAGACCATTTTTCTATGGACTCGGACTTGTCTCGGACTCTGTAGTATTTGGACTCGGACTTGTCTCGGACTCGGCCACTGGTCTTGCCAAATATGGCTTTTGGTCTCGACCGAGTGCAGGTGTCTTTATTATATTGATGATGTTATTTTATTGGAGGGAAAGTGAAACACAGTTCAGGTGGGGATATTGTTCGGCTTTTTACAAGTTTAGACAGCTAGCTAACGCTACGCCAATGTTTGCTAACGTTAGCGCACCAGCGTTAGCCGAGCTTACTAGGTAAATATTACGGCTGCCTTCAGAGTTTCCTATATCTGCGTCCACATTGTCAACATAATACCTGTGGCATTAGTGCTCCTTTTGAGCAATCATTTTATTGCATGAAATAAGCTTTGCTCCTACGAGATGGGTGAGTTTTTGTTACCTTATAAAAAAAGCTAACTGGCTATAGTTATCCCGTTTGTATGCTAGCGGACATTAGCTAACGTGGCCGAGCCAGCTGTGTGTGTTCCCTAAACAACTTCTTCCTGATGGATTTATTTAAAAATTCTGCAATTTGTCTCAAATAAAAAGAACATATGTTAAATTACACTCTGTTTATTGTTGTTTAACCAAACTTTAATGTTTTCTGAAAATACATGTATTTCCTATTAACCAATCAAACCCAGATCTCCCAAACCAAAGTCATGCACCATCACCACACTATCATATCTTTTCAATAAATTGTGTGATGATTCTAAGAATATCAATTATTTCTACTACTAAATTCTTTCATTATGTAGTGTCTTTAAATACAATTTGTCAATTCACCATTCACCATGGACAACAGCATTTAACCTGAGTGTGAAATTACTCTGACTGTTGTTTTAAGAGAGGTAAAAGAAAAAAAGAATCACACCGGAGGCTAAACTGAAGTAGGTGGAAGGGCTTGTTTAAAACAAATGTAAACACACATTTTTGGTTAAAGCATTCTTAGATAACAAAGAGCAAAGACACCTCACTGAGGTTTAAAGAGGATGGTGGTCAAAAATGGTTAAGTTGGTCATGACATAGCATTTTAGTAGTTGCAGATACAGTTGTGCATTAGAGGTAGTACCAATTTTGTGTGTGTGTGTGTGTGTGTGTGTGTGTGTGTGTGTGTGTGTGTGTGTGTGTGTGTGTTACAACAGTGGTGGATTTACTAATTTTGGGGCCCAAGGCAAACACAGGCATAGGGCCTTGCCCATTTAATGTTCTCCACCTTTTTCAATCCTTATTTATTTAAGAAAGTCCTACTTGTAACTTCTTCTATTGACACAGCAATGATGTCTAGAACTGCTTTTTTATTGTTAACAAACAATTCAATTATAATTAATAAAATAAAGTATTAGTTGTGCTGTAAATTTAATTTATTGTTACACACATTATACCTCTCAAGTACTAAATCAGGTATCAAGTCATGATTAAAAAATGTTTAAGCCTTTAAGAAACCATTTTAAAAACATATATCAAGCTGATATAATTTAAAAAACAGAAAACATTGGAGAACCCTTTTGCAATTATGTTATAAGCACATAATGTCATCTGAAAACTGCTGCCCTGGTTGAAAAAATACAATGCAACTGATCTCAGCTGTTATTCTATAATGGAGTCTATAATGGTCTATAATGGAGTGCAATGGAAATTTCTAAGTGACCCCAAACCTTTGACCAGTAGTGTGTCACCATCAAGTGCAGCATATACCAAGGCGATGCACCATCCCCGCTGCTGTTCTGCATAGGCCTGAACCCCCTCAGCCAGATCATCACAAAGACTGGCTACGGATACCGATTCCGAAGCGGAACAATCATCAGTCACCTCTTCTACATGGATGACATCAAGCTGTATGCCAGAAATGAGCGAGACATCGACTCACTGATCCACACTACCAGGATCTACAGCAACGACATTGGAATGTCGTTCGGACTGGACAAGTGTGGTCGCATGGGTACCTTGGGGTGCCACAGGCTAACGGAAATCATGAGGAGGCAGTAAGGAAGACCGCCACAGCCAAATACCTACAAAGAGTGAGGCAGGTCCTGAAGAGTCAGCTGAATGGGAAAAACAAGATCCGAGCCATCAACACATACGCCCTGCCAGTCATCAGATACCCCGCTGGTATAATAAACTGGCCAAAGGAGGAGATAGAGGCTACTGACATCAAGACGAGAAAGCTCCTCACAATGCATGGAGGGTTTCACCCCAAATCTAGCACCCTGAGACTGTACACCAAGCGTAGCGAGGGAGGCCGAGGGCTAGTGAGTGTCAAGACCACTGTCCAGGATGAAACAACGAAGATCCAGGTGTACATCAGAAAGATGGCCCCCAAAGAGAAATCCTACCAGTGGCTGGAAAAGGCTGGACTGAAGGACAGCACAGAGGCACTAATCATGGCAGCACAAGAACAGGCACTCAGTACAAGATCAATAGAAGCTGGGGTCTACCACACCAGGCAGGACCCCAGGTGCATACTGTGCAAGGATGCCCCTGAGACAGTA